>APFE030070699.1:171992-186388 GCA_000404065.3 Pinus taeda | reverse complement strand
ATTGAGAATATATAAAAAACAGATGTACATGTATGTATGTGTTACAAATCACACATATCTTGTATCACATATTACATATATCTAGTATCACTTCAGATACAAAAAAATCAGTCATATTAGAAGACATATGTGCGGCTGTGTATAATGAAACATCATATTGGGATCCATATTGGTTTATATAGGCAGCATATAGTCAGATATGGAAGAAAACAAAAAGCTTGCATTATCAAATGGATCCATATATCATGTGCCATGAAGTCATGATATTGTCCAAAATGTAAGATGAAGGCATGTGGGAATCATTGAAGATTCGAGAGTTCCGCCATTTCCATGCTGACCATAGAAAAATGAGGATAAGAAAACGTTGGTTCCCATTTTGTCTGCTCCACCATATAAGAGCTGCACTAGGAGAATCAAAATCAGTCAGTGGAAAATAAAAAATATTAGCCAGTACATACCAGATCCGCAGGGTGGCTGGGCATTTGAAAAACATGTGGAGGTTGGTTTCTTCATCTGATTCACACATAGAATCTACTGGGGCCGTGCCATGTGCGCTTTCTGAGGTTGTCCCATGAGAGATTTTTATTGTAGTAGACCAGCCATGCAAAATGTATAATCTTTGGAGGACATTTCGCCTTCCAGAAAATATATGGAAATGCCGGAGGTGTGTTAGACATTCTGTAGCTGATCAGAAAAGTATATATGTCTCTGACAGACACAGGTCTCTGAAAACTGCAGACAGTCTAGTAAAGATGATCAGCAAGGCCATGACGATGGAAACCTCCCCCAACTAATGAATCTATGATCGATTTCCATATTCCTTCCAATATGTCCTGAAGATTGAGATCACAACCATCCTTCCAGATAGGGGTAGAGCCATGCCATTCTTTGATAAGCTTGTCCCAAGTGAATATACCATGCTACTGTAAATGATAGGTGAGAACCCTTGGGAAGTGGAGATCACCATGACCACATACAATGGGGTCGATGTCGATGAGAACACTGCTACCTGTAAAAAACCGCCAACGTAAGCGGAACAAGAAAAATGCTTCAACCTTCCTCATACTGAGCCATATAGCAGATCCATTTCATGGTCCAATGGTCCCTTGCCTGTACCAATATTCAATGTGCTTTCCCTTCATATGTTTTTTTCGAATGAGATTGCTCCATGGAGAGCATCCAAAAATGCCCCTCCATAATGTGCGGCATAAAAGTGCGCAGCCAAACAGACGAAGATCCTTTAGGCCCCATCCACCTTGTTGTTTTGGAATAGATATGTCCTTCATTTTTGCGAGATGGATTTTTTTGTGAGTGGACGAACCTCCCCAGTTGAATTTTGCGGAGATCTATTTGAGACGTTGTATGGTGCTAGAGGGTAAATAAAACAAATGAGCCCAGAAAACAGATAGATGTGTTAGAACCGCTATAGTCAGAGTCACTTTGCCAGCCAGAGACAGTGATTGGTATTCCCATGATGATATTTTATTATAATAACGCTCTATAAGCCATTCCCAGTCTATGGCCAAATATTTGTGAGTTTTTAAATGGAAGCCGAGATATGTAATACCGTTCTAGATTGGATATGCAAGAACCCCAAACATATCAGCAATATTGTTTATCATTGCCATGTCAGCTCCGTTATAATATAATATAGATTTGAGTTTGTTGATGACGAGTCCCGTGGCCTTTTGAAAGTTATTGAGAATGTCAAATAAACAGACCCATGTTGAATGGTGAAGCATGGCGCATAGAAGGACATCATCCACAAATAGATTATGTGATAAAGAAATGTGTCTGCTGATCTTGATGGGGATACATCTTTGCTCATTCACGGCCTTGTTGATGTGAAGGCTAAGAATGTTCATGGCAAGGATAAAAATGATGGGAGCCAGTGTGTATCCTTGGCGGAGACCCCTTTCAGCACGGAAGTATGGAGATGGAATACCATTGATATTGATAGCATAATTAACGCCCTCAATGCAAGCCATGATCCAGCTGATCATCTCAACCCGTAGACCAATATTAGCCAATAGGCATCTGATAAAGCCCCAGTCTATGCAATCATATGCCTTTTGTAAATCGATTTTGAGAACATCCCTGTCAATGCATCTGGAGAACATAGAATAGATACATTCCTGAGTAGAAGCAACTGCGTCCAATATGTTCCGGCCTTTAAGAAATGCATGTTGATCCTTTGATAAGTGTGAGGCCAATGTGCCCTTTATGCGCTCCACGATGATCTTTGATATGATCTTGAAGGAAATGTTGCATAATGAGATTGGTCTAAAATCAGAAAAGGAATCCGCATCTTGTTTCTTTGGGATGAGAGCAATTAAAGTAGATGAAGTATGTGGATGAATGCGTCCAGATATGCAGGAGTCCTCAATCATCTAGATGAGGTCATGCTTGATAATGTCAAAGAAATGTAAAACGAATTTGATGGTCCAACCATCTAGGCCAGGACATTTGTCTTTGCTGAAAGCCTTAAGGATCTCGTGGAGCTCGTCCTCAGAAATCGGCTGGTAGATGGAGTCGTTTATGTCATCATCAAACATAGTGGGGAATAATTCAATCCCCGACTGTATTGATTTTTGAAATGAATAAGGGCAGCATTGGTGATGTCCTATTGTGAGTAGAAATATCCACCATTTCCATCGCAAATTCTCCAGATGGAATTTATCTCGCGCCTGTGATTTGCATATTTATGGAAAAATTTAGTATTCCGATCTCCCATCCTGAGCCATAACGCCCTGCTCTTAAGACGCCACGAGGATTCCTCCATCTTTAATAAGTGTATCTTGCGATGAGATAACTTAGCAATCTGACACCTGATACTAAAAGATAGTGAATTAGGATCATACATGGAGTGTATGTGGTCCAAATCACTTTGTATCTTCTGCAATGCAGATTGGTCACGCTTCCTCTTCTCCGTTTTCTAGACCTTGACTTTGGAACGAAAGTAGTTCATACGCTCTCGAAAGGTGGGAATAATTGTAGAAGAATTGAATACCGAGGCATTCCATGCATCAGAGACGACGAGGATTAAACCCGGGTCATCAATGAAGGTACGATCAAACTTGAAAGGAAAATGCTGGCGAAAGAGATGATGCGGCCATTGTATGAAGACCGGTCGGTGATCAGATATGGAGTCATTTCCAATGGAAAGAAAAGGCATACCCACGGATTCTAGAATGTCCACCTGAATGATAACACGGTCAATTCGCTTAGCAATATAGGCATCTCCGGACCGACCATTATCCCACGTATGAGTCAGCACAGAAGGAGCAACATCGATGAAATTCCTGTTCAATAGATGGTTCCTTAGGAAATCTGTAAGCGGATCCATTTTCCTGCCACCACCCCAAACTTCATCAAGACAGAGGGTAAAATTCATATCCCCCACAATCATCAATCGTCGAATCTCACATAGATCTGAAGAAAAGAAGAGGTCCCAAAATGGAAATCTGTGCATATCTGGTGCGTATATGTTAAGAATATGAATAGGAAGACGATGCCCCCGAAATGTGGTAGAAATCAAGATGCCAGCAAAGCATTTGTAGGCATTGGCGCGAATCTAAAGTGGATTCCACAAAAAGGTGAGTCTGCCAGAGTGACCACATGCATCAATGGCCACCATATACTAGGAGGGAAACATCTTCCTTAAATAGACAATGGAAAATTGTCTGTCATGCATTGTTTCTTGTATAAGAATGATCTTCGGCCGAGCAGAAAAGAAAATATTTTTAAGTGCAAGATATTTTGGGCTAGCACCGAGCCCACGAATGTTCATGGAGATGATGTCCATCATGGAATGGAAGGGCCAGCCGCATCTGCTCTAAGAGGCTATGACTGAGGGGAAGACATATCAAAAATCAGTACGTCGACCAGAGATAAAGAACTAACCCCCTGCTCTGGACAATTTGATCTACCCCGAAAGTGGCAAGAGCCACCCCTGGTTGTCTTCTGAACTGTGATATTTTTGCCAGACGTCGAGCTGATGATGGGAGAGGTACGGTGGAAAGGCTTGTGAATGGTGAGAGGTTCAAGTTCCACCGATTTATGATGAAGAAGAATGTCAATATCGCTGTCAAAAAGGTTGGCGGGCGATGAAGTGGGAGAATTAACAGGAGTGGTCGCAGTGATGGGTTCCTTTCCCTTTTTAGACAGGGGAAGAGTAGCGCGAGGGGGAGAGGAGGAGGAAATGAAAATTGGAAGAGAACCCCTGGATATATCTCCAATCGGAATAGGAGAGGGAGATCTGATAGGAATATCATCGGTAGGCTCTGGGATAGAGGCAGAGGGTTGGAGAGGTGAGCACGAATGGGGGAGATTGACCCATGCCAGATCCGATCCAACAGGAGAAATGGTTGGATGACCATCGGAGGGACAGGGAGATATAGATGGAGGAGGGTGTGGAGCAGATGACGGGGGGGCCAAGAAAGAATCAGAGTCATGTGGGAAGTGGCGAGACAATTTTTTATGAAGAGGGAAACGACGTCTATGGACGTCCCTTCTGGGACATTTTTCAATGAGGTGCCCAGTCTTGTGGTAGGCAGCACATCGGAAAGGGATGCCCCAGAAGTCCAGACGTTGAGAGATCTGCAAGCCACACCAAGTGATGTCAATGTGCTCAGGATATCCACCCCTGTAGGCCCGGTCAATAAGGATCCAAGTGATCCTTTTGTCTTTTTCGCCAGTGCACCAAGGGTCGACGTAAACAAACCGGCCAATAGAATTTCCAATAATTTATAAAATCTCTTTCGACCACATCTCCAGTGGAAGATTCGGGAGCTTCACCCAAATCAAGTTGTGAGATGGCGTGTTGTTCAATGGGTCATACCCAATGTACCATCGATGGAGGGCAAGGAAACTCCGCTTGAAAACCCATGGAGCACGAAGAATAACATCAGTATTAGCAACATCAAGAAAATGAAAGCAATACTAGTCCTTCATGAGATGGAAAATGATAGGCGCGTAACCAATCACTGGCTTCCAATGGTCAGCTATCCATTTCCACATCTCCACGTCGCTCATTTTGGGAAATTCCAGCGACCAATAAGGGAAAATTTCTGTAGACTGTCAATCTGCTCAGCAAGATGAGGATTGTCCAAGTTAATGGCAGGAGGGGGTGCCGATGACTTAGCCATAATACGTGATTTATTGTAGGTCTTGTGTGGCAGCATCGTAATGGGAAGAACGAACCCCCGAAGCATCAACGCCATGGCCAGGATAGGACGCATGGATGGACTGGTGGATAGTGGAACGATCCATGTTGGAGTGCTCAGTCGGCAAGTAACGGCCCGGGACCCGTGCCTCCTCAGCAAGAATGGTGGCCCGAATCATCGCCTCCGTGGTAGATGAGTCAGATGACCCAGCCATGATATGAAATAGGATGGTGAAAGAAACAGACCAAAATAAAGGTGAAGTCAGAGGTAATGTTCATATAGAGGCGTACCCACTGACATAAAAAGACATGTGTGCAGACGAGAGAAGTGGTGGCGAGAAAAAATCTGGATGTAGAAAGCCTGGATAAATGTTGTCGTATATAAGAGAGTACAGTAAGGAAGACTCGAGAAGGGAGAAGATGCCAGTATCAGTCATAAAGGACGAGTGATGAGGCAAATAAGGACACAACGTCAATTAAAATGGTGAAAGGATGACATATTACGCCGGCAAATATCCCAAATATGGAAGATAATGTCAAGAGAGGATAACCCCGATTCCCAAATGGGCAGAAAGAATCAGTCCAAAGATATCCCAAGAGATCCAATCATTTAATATGCAAGAATGTAAAGATGGCATGTATCGGGAAAAATGCATCAATGCCAGAAAATGGATCAGAAAAAAAGAATCCGACCAAACAACCAGAGCGTTGCAGAGATGAAAGAAGCCAAAAACGGCATCTTATGAGGAGGAATTCCCATGGCACTGAAGGCAGCAACAGTAAATGGTGAATATACATCACCAAGAACCAATGTGGAAACAGAAATCAGCGCAGGGCTTGTATATGCGAACAAAACCCATCAGATTTTAAAAAAATTTGGAGAGCATAATTAACATATGAAATGGAGGCACATCCAGACGGTAAGTATTATGACGAGACACACAAAAATCGTAGCAAGCAAGGACAGAATGCGGAAAGCAAATATGAGGCCTTGGAACCAGATAGAAATCCATAGCATGTAAGAGCAACCCAGGAAAATCATATTAAGAAAATTTTGAATATCTATTCATGGAAACGTATCCCCATCAGACATCATCCAATGAACCATATATAGAATAAAATCATAAATACATAAATATAATCCTAGAGGAATAAAAGATAAGAAACGTACATGGGAAACGACCCAACGAGGAAAGGGATGATGAACCGCCAACAGTAAAACCAGAGGGGAAGGATAGTGTATATGGAAAGCGTCTGAGACTGGAGTATGAGTCGTAACAGGCAAAAATGGTGTGGCCCCGTGCCGAGAGGCACAGGGAAGAGAACGGAAAAAACGTATGTCCGAGAGAATATGCGATATATAAACAAATGAAATAGGAGAGTGTGAGGCAAGTAACGTGTCAGTAGAAGGAGGTGCATGTAGGTGAAACAACCATGGAAGGCCACGTCGAGAATGTAGGATGAACGCCAAGGAAGAAAGACTTACTTAGAAGACGCGTGCAAAGATTGGTGGAATGACCAGAAATGGCGCACAGATTGGAGTCCGGAATGGAAGGCAGATGTATCGCCGTGTAGACAAGTCTCGCGCAGAGATAGGTGGATAAATCCGGCAAGGGCGTTCTGGTTGGATGCAACAGCAGCGGCCTCCTCAGTGTCGTCTCCCAGAGCCGACTCCTCCGCGAAATTATTTATACCCATACCTAATCCCATTTTTCGCTTTGTATGTATTATCTGTGTAGGAAGTAATCATATTAATGAGCTTATCAATATTTCTTATACCATATTCTGTTAATAGAATATTATGGAATGTGAATTAAAACAATTATTAGGTTTTAATCCCTTGTGTTATAATATTTTCCTAGCAATTCAAACACTAATGACTTCATAGGATATTTGGAAAATATTAATTTAAAACAAACCAAAAATTCAGCTACATTCCAGATTTTTGAGCCATTATAATCAACTTAAAACAAGGGAGCCACTGTCGTAGTGGTAGTCCCTGCCGAGGTTGAGAACCTGGGGTCGCTTGTTTTGCATTGTTTCTTGCATTGGATTAGTATATTTGGCAAAAGCCTCATTCAAAATACTCTGTTTCTACTGGCTAAGGGATTGAACGACTACAAAAAATGCCTGCTTCTAGTTTAGATTTGGCATCTGATTGGTTTGCTCAAGGAGAACGATCTGTAAACTGTTGGATTCCCTAGTAAAACATCAGATGACTATTGAAACCAAGTCCATACAATAGCCAATGGAATCAAAATTACATGGCAGTCCCGCATTAACTGCCCTCACCTTAGTTCATTAAACAAAAATAAAGCTACGTCCACATATCATTTTCATTAATGATGATTAAAATTGTTCTCTTTTTTTAATTAAAGTATGCTTAAAGGTCATAATCATTTATATTAGTATTTCTTATAAGTATCATTTTTCAAAAAATTCAAACATGTCAGAGTGTTATAGTTTTCAAAATTGTATTGTGTATACTTTAAGGAGTTCACAAGAGATTTTAAATAACAACTACGATCAAGCAGAAGCTCATGGTAAAATTGCCTATTTAAAACATTTAATGGGAAATGAACGATGGATAGGTACTTCACAGTTCATTTAATCTAAGAATCATGATGAAACCATGATTTTCTGACTCGTTTATGCACATCAGCAATTACCAAAGTGCCAAGAAAATTGTCATTTACATGAAGAAAATAAATGTAAACAATACAATATTGTAGTAGGACTATTTCCGGAAAGAAAAATAAACATAAAATTAGAAAAAAAGAAAAAGGAAAATAATGTGTAGGATAGGCATGCAAGGCTTGCATGTAGCCCACGTGCCCCACCCCCACTTAGCCAAGAATCTAATCCAAACTAGTCATTCATTCCCATGGAGTGCATCATATGGCTTTTGGGCCTAGATTGATTTTGTACTAGAAAAGCAATGGTGCACATCTCAGGCACATCAACAAGGAGTGACACTCCCTCGTTTTTTTATTTGAGTCTGTCTAAAATTTTACGTGGCCCCATTTTTCCATGCAAGGTGCCATATGTGTGACCCTTCCACATGTATGGCATATGTTTTTGGTAGCAGATTCCGTTTGAGGTGCAGGAGCAACATTAGCAAAGATGGATAGACCACAAGAATGCATTGATTAACCTAATCCGTGTGTAGCACCTCCAAAGTGGGTAATCTCTTAGGTTCCCTAAGCTTGGTTCTCTAAGCTGAGTTCTATCTAAGCCAGGTTGGGTATTTCATAGCACATTGACTAGCTTAGTGCACTGGCTATTAGCCACTTACATGATTTCTCTATCAGGGAATGAGGGATGAACAACATTCTTGCTGGTAGAATAAAGGTACTGTCTTCTAATCTTCATGATGAACTGAAGCCTTAATTCTGTTGTTTGTTGGTATATCCAAAGTTATTGTAGAACTCATTCTAGATGAAATCCAAACGACAAACTATGTGCTTTTCATTTCAACAATAAATTGCTAAGCAAAAGGAAAACATTTAACAAAAAGTTTGGATAATCACCTCAAGTCATAATTAAGTCTTGAAACCTACGTAGTAACTGATACTCATTTGGATCCTACTCTGTTGTAATTTACCTTAACTGATGCTTACTTGTAGTAACCAAACATGTGAGTTTTGCCCACTAATACCTCAATTATCAAAAGAAATGCGAACTGTCTTTGGAGGATAAAGTCAGTTATAAGTTATGATGAATCTGTGCTTCAAGAAATCACTAGAGTCTGCTTCAACGTGATTTTACAAATTTCAATTTACCATATTTCAAAACTTTATGTCTCCTACCTCTAAGTCTCCTTTCTCTTTCTAGTCCTCTATTTGTTCAGAGTCTAGTCATTTTTAACTGTTCTTGTTCTTGCTAGTATTAAATAGTTTCTACCCACCATGTCTCCATTAGACACATTTCTAAACTCAAAAATGAAGATGCTAACAGTCAAAGTACCCAATTGTCTTATTTCACCGAGACCTTAAGACCAGTAAATTCAGTGAATTTTGAATTTAATTCCCAGCTTGATTTTCCTCTTTTGTTGCCCAGTGCAGCCCATCTCATTTTATTTTGAGTCGATCACATCAGATCGATAGGCAGCTTAAGAGGCAGGCTCAAAAGAAGGGAAACATATTGCATAAGAAATGGTACATGAATTCTTTCCTCTTGAGCCTTCTCCTCTTCCTGTTCAATATCATTTATATCGTCTGCAATAAATAAACACGGTTAAACCACAAAATATGGATTCATTTAAAGGCGAGGAAATTAAAAAATGAAATGGCTGCATTTTTTCTGTTCTACAATGTTTGATGTGACTGCCAAGCTAGACATACCCACTTAATTATTTTTCACTTGACCTGCTTCTGCACTTTCTGTCATGCTATGTCTTCCCAAACTGGTGTCGAAGATGCAGGTTAAGGAAAATTTTAAAAATTAAACATGTAAAATTAGCGAGCTTATGTGTGAATAAACCCCTGAAATTTTCTTTTTCTATGAAAATCTTCTGCGCTTTTTGTCATGTTATGTCTTCCCAAACTGGTGTTAGAGATGTAGGTTAAGGAAAATTTTAAAAATTAAACATGTAAAATTAGCTAGCTTATGTTTGAATAAATCCCTGAAATTTTCCTTTTCTATAATACAGGTTTCATTTAAAGACACATATTTTAGCATAGAAATATCAGGGGTTATGCCGATTCTAGCCAAGTATGTGCCAACTCCCGTTCAGGACAGGTCTGACGATGCCTTTCATTGGTTCGTGAAGCATTCCTCGTGCCTGTTAGAAGCTACATGGATTTTGATAAACACCTTCAAGGAACTAGAGAGCGAACAGATCAAAGCACTGAGGGATGGAAAGGTTTATCCCACCGATGCTAGGCGAATACCCCAAATTTATCTAGCCGGGCCGCTCATATCGTCCTCGCCCATTGAATACGACACAAATTGCCTCAAGTAGTTGGATAAACAAGTGCCCTCTTCGGTTCTGAGATAATTTCAATGAATTTTCATCCTGACAACCTGAACAAACCCGAGTGGAAGCTAACATGCAATGGAATGAATAACATAAGAACAACATGTTTACAATGCAATGAAGAGGGGAAGAGAGCATAAGAGGGTGGTCAAATGAAGTTGGCAGCTGTAAACAACTCTGGCAGCAAGTAGTGACAAGTGTAAGATTGTAAGCGCGACGAATTTATGTAACCTGCCCTAACTGCCAGTTAAAAAACTTAGGATAAAGTAGCTTCCCCTCGCTAAAAACAGCATTGGGGCACGTGAACCCTGCAATACGAGGCTAAATTCAGAAGTTTGGTTAAAATTTTCATAATGCAAAATTGATAGCAATAAACTTTGGTTAAAATAGAAGAAACCCAAAAAAAAAACAGGTCAACTGGTGAATTAATAGGCGGTCAACGCCGTATTGAATGCTATAGTCCCAGCTATGCCAGAGGTAGGAACTAATACGTAGAAATGGTCACTTAGGGTATGTCCATTGGTTCTTTGTTGGAAAAACAAACAAACAAAAAAAATGTTGCAGGCGGGGATTGACCCAGAACCACTATGGTGGGCATTTCGCATAATTAATAAAGTCAGCCTGACTTCACTTAGAAGTATTAGTCGCTAAAGCGTATGATTTTTTTTTGGAAAGGTTTCTATTATAAGTATAAGAGAAATTAAAGGCTTTATACATGTTTATGAAGATTTGTGTAAAAGTCCAAAAGATTTTTTTATATCTTAAAATTAAATACCATACTTGTGCTAGTTGTTTTTTTCAATCTTTGAAAACACATGTTTATGAAAAATTTATAAAGGTTCATTAATAGCTTATAAAACACTTGAATAAGGTTATTTAAAAGGGTCGTTTTATTTAAAAGATTGAAATGATTGTATGTTAAAAAAAAACAAAATGTTGGAGATATTAAAGTATATTCAAGAAAGTGTTTTAAAATATTTTGTGGGAGATTTTTTTTTAGTATTTTGTTTGTTTTTTTTTTTAAATTGAAAAGAAAATTAGGGATTCACAAAGGTTGTTCATTAGTAAGTTTATGAGGGTTTGCTTAATTGGTCAAATTCCTAACATTAAAGTATCTCATGAATGGAAATATATGGAGTCAATTCTCCTCGAAATAAGATATTTGCCAAAATATCCTAACATTAAAGTATCTCATGAATGGAAAGACATGGAGTCAATTCTCCTCCAAGCAAGATATTTGCCAAAATAACTATACATGACCTGTAAGATAGTTGTCAAGATATTATAATGGAACAAGTTTGGTTTTTTAGTATGTTTAAATGTATGTTTTTAGAATTTTAAATCTGTATTATGTTAGATAAAGTTTTGGGTAGTAAGGAATTAATAATTTAGTTAAAGAATATATTTCATCCACCTTATGGACAAAGGGAATTAACATGTAAAAAAAAATGAGTCTTTTCATTGAAGTTAATTTAAAGAATTCCAATAGGATTAAAGCATTGCTTATTTTATTTAAAAGTGGATGTGTTTGTTAATGACAATTAAAATCTTTACATGGTTATTGACACTTTCTTTTAAAGACATTTTTAATGATATCTCATTGAAATTATTTTGTCACCAACAATTATCAATTAATATTTACTGCCTTAAGTATAAAAAAAATGTAATTAAATTTTGAATAAGTATTTGTTTATATCTTTAATGGAAAATAAATAAATTATGAAGTTAATGAGAAGATCCTTAACATGAAGTGTAAGAAGGAAATTCACTAGAAACTCTATAAGAAGGCCATGAGAAGAATTATGCACAAATTGACAAGAAGAATCCCAACTGAAATAAGGGTAAATCTATAAGAGAAGAGATCAAGTGGGAACTTGATGAGATAAGAAAATATTTTTAGGATGAACAATGACAATTATGCAAGTGATGGATAAATCCCAAGGGTTCAACATGCCCTCATGTAGGTGGATTAAGCATGAAAAAAGACTTAAACAAGGATGATCGAGTGTATGTGTGCCATTGGATAAGCATAATATGTATAGTGACCATGGAATTTTAATTTTGTATTGATGATTTAAAGAATGATTATACAATCAATGATATCTTAACGATGAATTTCACTAAAATTTCCTTGAGGAAGGAATAATACATGATGAGAGATTATGGCTCGAGATGATGAGGCTCATTTAAAATTAATCATGTACTTAAAATGAGTATAACTATGGTGTAAATGGTCAACTTAGTAGTTGGAAAAAGTGGGAATGATTGTTATGAAACCAGCTCACAAAAAGATAGAAAAGATAGTTGGACGCCTTAGAATTTAGCCTCTTCAAAGGGGCAACCACCTTTACATTACACAAATGAACAATTCTTGGATGATTCAAATGATAAAACCTCCTTTCTATATATAGGAGTCTAAGGAGTCACAATATAAACCAGCCGACCTAACGATAATAATATAAAGACACAAAAATAACAATAGAGCGATTCTATGGGGCATAGTAATAACAATATGGGGACAATAGGGGAACAACAATATTAATAAGGGATACAACTACAATAGTAATGGGGTAATCACTAGTATTATAGGGACCTAACATGCCCCTCTTCTTCAAAAAAGTGTTGTCCTCAACGCTTGAGTAGTCTTGGATGCTTCTGTATAAAATTCTCATCCTCCCATGTGGAATCTTCAACGGAGAAGTTCTTCCACTTGATGAGATACTCCAAAATTGATCAATTTCATAGCTGTCGAGTTCTTGTTTCTATGACTACTTCCAGTTCCAATATAATTTTTCCTTCCTCATCAAGTTCTGGCAATATTGTTTGAACTGGGATCTTGTTGCCTATAACCTTCTTTAAACATGAAACATGAAAAACTGGGTGCACTTGAGAAGCTGCAGGAAGCTCCAATTTGTATGCCATCGTACCAATATTTTGCAACACCTTGTATGAAACATAATACTTTGGTGATAATTTATCATCCTTCTTAGCTTTCTTGAGGGACATTTGTTTATATGGTTGTAGCCGTAGGAATACCCAATCACCTACATCAATATTTCTTTCTCTGTGATGTTGATCTGCGTGTTGTTTCATTCTATTCTATGCCAACATGAGGTTATCCTTTAAGAGTTGGAGGACTTGTTGTTGATTTTCAATGTGATGTTCCACTACTTGAACCTTAGAAATTTCTCTTAAATATGATGTGATGGATGGTGACTGATATCCATAAAGTGCCATAAATGGGGTCATTTTTGTTGTTGTTTGGAAGGAAGTGTTATACCACCATTCAGCCAGAGGCAACCATTTGACCCATTGTGTCTGTTTCTCATATATAAAGCAATGAAGATATCCTTCCAAAAATTTGTTTACTATCTCAGTTCGCCCATCAGATTGAGGATGATAAGATGAGCTATGAGCTAACTGAGTACCAAGACAATAAAATAATTATGTCCAAAAATTTCCAGTGAAAATGGGATCTATGTCACTTATAATAATCTTTGGATTTCCATGTAGCCTTTTAATTATTTCCATAAATGCAGTAGAAACTGTACTGGCTTTAAATGGATGTGATAATGCACAAAAGTGTGCATACTTGGTAAGTCTGTCAACTATCACCATGATGAAACTCTTTCCCTCAGACTTGGGTAAACTTGTGATAAAATCCATTGAAACCTCCTCCCAGCGTTGGCTTGGAATGGATAAATGTTGTAATAGACCCAAGATCTTAATTGTTTCCACTTTATTTTGTTGGCAAACCAAAAATTACACCACAAACTTTTGAATATCTGATTTAAGGCTATCCCAAAAAAAATACTTCTTAACCTTGTGGTAAGCTTTTAAGAATCTTGAGTGCCCTCCTAAGGGAGAAGTGTGCAATTCCATAAGAATCTTTTGTTTGAGTTGGGAATTCTTACAGAGGTATAAGTGATCTTTGTACCATAACAAATCAGGTTGCCAGCTAAATGTATCAGATGTACTAGAATCTTGTTGTAAATTTCGAATACGTGCCCACACTTCTTCATCATTCTTCCATTCCTCCCTTGCTTCGTTTATCCAATCTAGTTGGATAATAGAAATGGTGCACAATAATGCTTCCACATCCTCATCCTTTCTGGAGAGTGCATCTGCCACCACATTTTGCTTCCCTTTTTTGAAGATGATTTCAAAGTCATAACCCAACATCTTTGTGACCCACTTTTGTTGCTCTTCAGAGGGTAATATTTGTTCTAAAAAGTATTTAAGGCTATCATGATC
>APFE030070699.1:109179-154300 GCA_000404065.3 Pinus taeda | reverse complement strand
AGGAAATTCATTTTCTTTATGGTTCGCTCCCAAAGTAAGGGGAAGATCATTGCTACATCCATGACCCCCACAAAGGGTTCCTCCACACAGCAACAAAAACAAAGGGATACGGTCATGACAAAACACAGGAACAACTTCTCCTCACCCACAGTGGTACCACACAATTTTCAGGTGGGCGACAAAGTTTGGTTATATCTGCAAAGAGAACACCTTACCAAAACCCATCAGAAACTCAGACCACTTCGACATGGCCGCTATGCCAGTACCAAGGCTACGGGAAAAAATGATTTGAAGCACATCATTCCTCCATTTCTTTGCTTGCACTGAGTGTTTAATGTGGACCATCGTCAACCATGCTTCCCACCATTTCTGGTCACATCAGAGATTGCATAACAGCTCACCAGAGACCCAGCTCAGCAGAAGCTTCCTCATCTCAGGGAGGAACTCAACGCAATGGGGACCATTGCTTCCTAAGGGGGGAGGAATAATCCAGGTGGATTTTGGTGGCCACCCACCTATCCCATTTAGACCCCCACAACTGTCTCTTTCAGCTTTTTCAGTTTCCTAAATTGTTACACAGTTTACTATTTTTAGCAGTCTTTCAAGTCCTGAACTTCTGAAGCCGTTTTGAGGCCCTAAATGACGTTTTTTTGGAAATCTGGGGCAACATGGGTCCATGGACATGGACCCATGTTGCTTCCCAAAGTGGTAGTGCTCGGATAGATCTTTCTAACGAGCTATTGTACGCGTCAAACAGAGATCGTATGCCAAAGTTACGACCCCAGGAAATTGATGTACCAATTTATCCAAACGCGGCCTACAATTTGGCGTTTCATCTTCTAGGGTTAGGTTTTGGGATGTGAAAGGTTTTCCATTGTTTCTCAATAATAGATAGGCCTTTGTGCCTCATTGTAACATAGTTCAGAGGCATGTAGCCACACATCTCTTCTCAGAGATAAGCTACCATCACCCTAGCTGGTTTATTTCCATTTCTGTTTGTAAGCATATTTCAGTATTTTACAGTAATGAAATGAAGTATTATTTCCACTGCATATCTGTCTTTATGGTTATCTTAGTATTGTATTTCATTCCTGTTTAAGTTTGGATCAGGCATTTTAGCCTCTCATTGAAATTCCACGAGGATTCATTTACCATTTTCTGTATCTCCTTAAACACTGTAACATATTGTGCCTAAGACTTAGGCTCTTTAAACTCACTGTTCAATGCTTGCTGAGTCTCTACCAACATCACACTAGGTTTTTCTTGACAATACTTGATATACCAAGTCAACGCCCTATCTTGTAGTGTTGTGACCAATTGTGCTTTCTTTAGATTATCATCAGTGATCTGCTGCACTGTCCACAAAACATTTGCAACAAACCATAATTGCTCGGGGTCTTCTCTCACTACCCCTTTAAAGAATGGCATCTTCATTGCATTTTCCATGTTGACTAGTGGAGGTGGAGGTGGAGGTGGAGCTAGAGGTGTAGGTGTATGCGGTGGAGAGGAGGGGTGGGGGGTGGAGGTGTAGGTTTAGGTGTATGCAGTGGAGGTGGAGGTGGAGGTGGAGTGGATGGATGAGGTATCCATAGGATACCCTGACTTACCAAGTGCATCTCACTTCGTAGTATTCAGAATAGTTCCTTCATCATGACTTGAAGAGGACCCCAATAGCAGACTATATTTAGAGCCTGACTCTTCATTCCTTCCTAAGGGTTTTCCGCTTCACGTAGTCCCAAACATCAAGGTAATGGAATAACCCTTTTTTCACACAACAACATCTTAATCCAAGTCTTTAGATATTTTAAATACTTACCTCACTATCCCTTGAAGAGCCTACACTTTACTTCGCTATAGCTGAGAGACATATCAATCACACGTTCAGTGACAAATCCTTTGACTATGCGATCAATAGCCCACGCGATGTTATTTTCTGAAGCTTCTAAGTAGCTCACTAGCTATGGAGTCCACACCAATAGGGCCTTCAATTCTCCATGTACCTTGACTCTCCACCAATCTAGACAACCACTTGTGCCATGCACAAGGGAAGAAGCATAATTTTTTTTTAGTTTCATCTAAGTATAGGTATCTATTCAACCAATTTTTTTTGGACAACCGTGGGTTTCTATTCTCATGAGTTGCAAATGTGTGTTCCTTTCAATCAAGCCACTTCTCAATTTATTTCTTAATAAGAAACCACTTATTCAACATCACACATTCCTCAAATTGATCCTGGTCCTGGAAACTGAATCATTTTTTGGCTTAAGGGGCCTGACCTAGGTTCAAAGTCATTCGTACCAACCAAAAAAAACCCTAACTGTGTATTGCAGGATACAGTCTCACCCAGAGTAGTATTGGGGGATGCTAGAACCAATTTTTGCATCTAGAGCCATGTGTGATGGTTTCCTAAGGTTCTTATAGATTACATCTACTTTAGCGCAAATTTATTACCCCTGATTGTGAACTACTGCAACTCTATCAAAACAACCTTTATATCTTCACAAAGGTACTTAGTAATGCTTATCATGTAGAAAGATTACAGATCTACCAGTTCCATGCAATAAATGTGTATTTTGAAGCCCTTATGGCCTAGATCTTCCATCATGTAGATCTACCCTTTCCGAAAAGCTAATTACAGAATATATATCTAACAACTTTCTGATCTTCGCGAAGGTGGTTAATTATACTTATTATGCATAAATAATATAGATCTATCTGTTTCTCGCAGAAACTAAGCATTAATTCATATAAATCAAATCACAAAGCGAAGATACATAAACTTAAATAGAATTAAATAGCAAGGCACAAATGCATCAAAATTTCTTCCCAAATAGTATTTATTACAAATAAGCATTCAATTACAAACTTCTCCTCCCTGTGCACACAGCTGTAGGAGGCTACACACTCAGCTTGTGGAGTTACCAAGGTCTCTACACACTCAATTGCAGGAGCCTTCCACTTTCACCTAATTACATGAAACATACTTTTCCTACCTTAGCACCTTGACGTTAAAATGATTCCTCACTTCAAGTTATCTTTTTAGACTCGCTATGAATCAACTATATATAACCTTTTCATTACAAGACCATGGCCTACAGACCATGGGCGAGTCTCAAAACCATCCTATCACCTACCCATACAAGGGACTAATGCCTTTTTGACTCACTCTTAGCTTCACTCTCCACTTACACATTTTGTGGAGAATTTACATTCTTTAACAAAAACTATTACAAAAATTGACTTAACTAACAAAAATTGACCCAAGGGAGCCCATCGCAACATGATATAGTTGAAATTTATATGGATGATTTCACTCCTTATGGGGATGATTTCTAGGAAGCCCTTTCCATCCTGTGTAAAGTTTTAAATAAGTGCATTCAGACGAATCTCTAACTAATTCCAAAAGAGTGAATATTTTATGAATGCAAGGATTGTCCTAGGTCACTTCCTCTAAGGAAGGGATCCAAGTTTACCCTAACAAGATTTTCATTATCAAAAGGGTCTCTGTCTCTCAGAAAAAAAAGGGATGTTAAGATTTTCTTAGGACTAGATGAATATTATAAGCAATGTATCAAGGATTTTAGTAATGTTTCCTCATATTTGTTTAGATTTCTAACTAAGGATTTAAATTTTTGTTGGATAGATAAGCATCAAGAAGGATTTGGAGAGTTGAAGAAGAAATTAACCACTGCACCAATTCTTAGTGGTCCAAATTGGTCCTCTCCTTTTCAAATCCACATAGATGCATTTGACAAGGTTGTAGGGGAAGCCTTGGGACAAGTGGAAGGTATGTTTTCGTATGCCATATATTTTATTAGTAAGAATCTATTCAAGGGTGAACTCGACTACATCATCACTAAAAAGGAGTTCTTATTTGTTTTACACTCCTTGAACAAGTTTGGACATTACATCATAGGGTACCAAGTTTTTGTACATATTGATCATGTAGCCATTAAGTGTTTAATGAACGAAAATTATGTGAATTATAGGATCATTATATGACTATTGTTGTTATAACAATTTGATCTAACAATTGTTGACAAGCTAGAAAAGGAAAATGTGGTCACATATTTTTTGTCTAGACTAACATTGCCTGTAGAGAATTAGGAGATAATGGATTATCAACTTCGTAATGAGAACCTCTTCATTATTTCATTGTTGTAACCTTAGCTTTATTACAAATAAAACTTCTTTGTTTCTATGAAATTTCCTCCCAATCTATCCTCCAAGGAAAAGAGTATAATTGTCAGGAAAAGTTCCCATTACACCTAGATTGGGGGCAACCTTTTAATATTGAAACCAAATCAAATAGACTTGAGGAAGTGTGTAAAGGAATATGAGGTCTTTGATAGCCTCTCAAGATTCCATGATGGACTTTGTGGGGGCCATTTTACTACCAAGAGGACAACCTTCAAAATTATCCAAGCATGATACTATTGGCCTACCCTACTTCAAGATGCTAGGATGTACATTTCTAGATTTTACGAATGCGAAAGGATGGGTAAGACTACACCAAAAGATGAAATGCCACTACAACCTCGAGTGACAGTTAAGACATTTGAGAAGTGGGTCATGGATTTAATTAGACCAATTGACCACCCATCCAGACAAAAGAGGTACATCATTGTATGCACTGATTATTTGACAAAATTGGTTGAAGTGAAGGAAGTTAAAGTAGCCACAAACAAAAAGGTGGCAAATTTCTTGAGGGAGAACATATTCTATAAGTTTGGTTTCCCAAGAGAACTGGTCACTAATTAAGGGGCCCAGTTCACTTATAATTTGATTGAGGTAATCATGGAGTAGAATCACATCAAGCACAAGAAATCGAATCCATATCATTCTTAAAAAAATTGGTAGCTGGAGGTGACAAATAAAGCTTTGGAGAGCATCTTAACCAAAGTTGTCTGCAACAGTTAAAAGGATTGGGTAGCCAGACTTGTGGAGGTTAATTGGGCTTATAATACCACATGGAGCACCACCAAATTATTGGAGATGGATGCATGCTAGAGCTGGTCCTCTTAACATGATGATCTTGAAGGTGTTGATTCCCTTTTCTTGCTTCTAATGAGGTCTTCATAGATTGATGATTTGTTGGTTGATAAAACTATTGTGTGTGCATATTTCTTCCCAGTGTCCAATATGTTGTTGGTGGAGTGAATGAAATAATTCCTAAGGAGGGTGTGCCCCTTATCAACTTGATAAATGGCTTCATGATGCTCAAGGTGGCTAGATCTTTTGCTCTGTGGGTGAAAAAAGAATTGATGTTGAGTTGTGTTGTAATTATACAGGCTGCTGCAAGAGGAATTTCATTCCTGTAGTAGTCAATTAATTCCTATTTTTAGACCTCATATTACATGTAAGATTGAATATTGATGAAAAATCATAAAAGGTATAAGGATAGGGTTAAAATCATCAAAAAGTGGTGTAGATGGTGGAAAAATTGAAATCAAAGATTTTCTGTGTTTTATTTTTTCATGTATGATAGAGTGTAAATTGAAGCCAACTTTTGGCTAGATGGATTGGATGGGTGATGAAAATTATTTCGGTGGACCTCTCTCAAAATTTACTAAAGAAGAAATGAAAATTTTGCCTCTTTCTCCAATCGGATCCACTTCCTGTAGCACTTATGGTTGCTCTTGTAGGATTTTAGGACAATCTCCTGTAGCAAAACTATTTTATCCATATATCTCAAATGATAAAATGGATAAAATTGATTTTTTTTAATCATGTTTCCATAATCCTTATGCACCTCCTCATAAAAAATCTTTTCCAATGGACGGTTGAATCTCGATAAAAATTAAAAATGGATGTAGGTGATGGAGGCCGATTTCTTGAAAAGTGGGCACTAGAATTTTCTGAAATTTCTTGAGCATGTTACCATCATCCATATGCATCTCCACATGAAACGAATCAGGCAATGAATGCATGGATTTTGAGATATAGTAAAAACAATTTTTTGGCCTGTGTATTTTGGCCTCTTGTAGCAAAATAGAACCCTCCTGTAGAATTTTAGGACAACGAGAAAAATGAATGGGAAAGGCTTGGAAATGATGGGTGGATGTTGGAAATGGATGAAGGCTATGGATTGACATGTTCTTGGTCATGTTGGAGCATCTGAGCAAAGGAGGAGAGAGCCCAAGTTTGACTTCCCTTGACTATAATTTTGACAAACTTTTTCTTTTGATGCTAACTTATTTTTGTTGCTTGCAAAGGTTAGAGAGAACACGCATTCATTCGAGAGAGATAAATGTAGAAAACAATTTTTTCCTTTTCATTTTTCATTTTTCCCCCCTAGGCCTACTAGTTGCCTCAATGAGGTTTTCAACTATTAGGTTTGCCTAGGTGTCTCAAAGGAGGTTTTCACCTAGGGTATTTCCCTTTTTTCTTTTTATTCTTTCCAACCCACTCAATGCCTCAAGGAGATTTTCAATTAGTGAGCTAATCTCAAGCACCTCAAAATATTTTTTCACTTGAGTTTTTATTCTTTTTTTTTCTCTCTTTTCCCATTTTTTATTTCTTTTTTGGAATCCTACTCTACTTGAAAAAACAAAATCTATTGAAAATGTAGGAATACTTCTAAAGGAGCCATGTGCACATCAATATGATAGATAAAATCATGTGTAGGATCAAAATATATGCTTTGACATGTACCTGAATGTAAGAGACCAAATGCCATGAATGAGATGAGATCAGGAATTGTTGAAGAAGAGTGTATCATTGCAACTTAATGGTTGTGTGGAACCATATTTAAATATAGTTGTGATTCCCTTGCTCCACTTGCACATTTGGATCTCCTTTTGCTCTTTTTGTTGATTTTTCTTTTGAACGCATAGAGGATCTGACAGTAAACACAATAGAACTTTCTCAAACATTTATTTTGATGTCTGCCCTCCATCAAGTGCAGCTGACGATTCTTTGTTCTCCTCATTTGAATATTATTTTTCTGAATTTTATCCTTCAATGACATGAAGATAATATATTTTTTACAATACTCTTCCTAAGCTAAGATGAATACCATTTAGATCAAGAGGATACGTTTGGAAGTGTTGTACCTCAAGAGTGTAAGTGAGTTGAGTTGCTCTTTTGTTTGTATTTGGAAATGATTGTATAGGTAGTTGAGTGGGAGTGGATCTTTGAGATGGATGTGGTTTGGGTTGTGGTTGTGGTGGAGGTGGATGGTAGGGATAACATGGAGTTGGGTATGTAGGATCTTGAGGAAAATATTTTGGATTTCTTCCATAAGGTCCTTTCCAAACTTGTTGCTAAGATTGGTTTTGGGGTTGAGATGGCCAAGGTTTCCATGGAAAGGGTGTGTTCCAATTACTTGGAGATGGATGTACATAATCTTGAAATTATGAATCAAATTCCTACATCATATCAGGTTGACTAGGCTGCCATGGTATTCTTTGAGCTACATAACATAACTTATTTAGTGATTGAATTTCTCCATTATCCTCTTGGTAAAATTCCTTCAACCTCAATAATGATGGGAAATATTTAGTAGCATGTGATTCTGCATGGATGACACAAATATCAAAATCTTCTTTTTGCTCATTTTTTATTCCCAACATTTCTACAAGTTTACTTAGATTGCAAAGAATTTTTGTTTTAAAGTTATTAATCAAATTTCCAATTTCATCTTGACTTATCGATCTTAATGCTAATTTACTTACCCTTGCCCTTCCTCTTGAGATGCGCTTGCATGTTTCACAAATTTCTTCAAATGATAATTGGTATACATCACCTCTACTAATGAGATAAAGGAGATCAATCCAATCATCCTTAATTATTCTAAGTAAGAGGTTTTTTAGTGTGTCATATCATAAATGATGTAAATTTTCCCTCTTAACATTATACATAAATATTTCTATTAGATCCTCAAGGCTCTCATCTTGTTTTTTATTCATTCTTAAGATTTCTTATTTAAGATCATGCTATTTATATTTTTCTAGAAGTACCTTTTGCATATCATTCCATGAACTTATTGAATTAGTCCCTAAACTCATGAACCGTTTAAGAGCTCTATCCTTCAATGTTACTGTAAAAAATCTCAATTTTTAAGTGTTTAGTAAGTAACCATAAGATCTACAAAGGATTTCCAATTCAAAAAGAAAAGTTTCTGGATCCTCTGACCTCATGCCATGGAAGTTGGGAAGGAAATATGGAGGGGATTTCTTCATATGAACACTAATATTAGTATCTTGAATGGGAAATCTAAGAGGATCTTCTTCATTGTCATCATCTGCATCCATTTCTTCTACATTGTCTACCACCTCTTCTTGCTACAAAAGTGGATGGTGATGTAGTTCTTACTACAACACATGATCAAATGGGGTGTTTGGTGTTGGAGAAGTATTTTTTTGTTTTTTTATAAATTTTTTTTGAATAAGAGTGCTAATTAAAGGCACCTTTTCTATTCTTGAAATGAAATATTCCTAATGAAATTTTTTGTTCTTGTAGAAAGTAAAAGAAATGAATCAACTATGGAAGAAAACAATGCATACTTGGACACCTCCTCGGCAATGGCACCAAAAAGTGATGAGCCTCGGTATTGCAGCAAGAATGTTGCAAATCCCAATGCTACCAACTTAAATTATCAACCCAGGATTCATACAAACTTAAGAGGTGTCAGCATTATATTTGCAACATGCAATGTGTCCTTCTTTCATTGATCTAATGAAATGAAGTGAATGCCATGAAATCCAAGCCTAAACTAATTGTAGAAATGGAAATGTTACTCTATTTGTAGAAAGGAAAGCTAATTAATTTTCTGGAGAGGAAATGGTAGTTAATTTTGAAAAAATGAAAGGCTATTCTACTTTGCATGAATGTAAATGTTAATTGCATTTGCACATATGTAAACATTGACCTATTTGTAGAGTGTGCATGGTACTTAAAAAGGAAGCTTAGTCTATGCAATAGAAATATAAATCTTGGAAATTGAAACCATAGCTTAAGATGTATGAAGAAAAATGAAATGATTCTTCAATCACTGCATTCAAGATAGAATTTTTCAACAAATTTCATAAGGTGCTTCATATAGTAATAATGAAAATCATCATTATGCTCTTCAAGACATGAATCTTCCCACTAGCCATAACTATAGAGGTTAATTGCAATGGAGAAGAGGCAAGGTTTAAGAGCTTCCTTGGTCTTACTCAATCATAGATTCATAGTCTATGGTTCATGATTCAAGCCTAAGAGACAAAAAGCAAGCTTTGGAATAGATTTGGTCAAGTTTACACGTGCTACAGGAGGCCTTCTTTTATTATAGGAGGAGATAACTTGCCGAATTCCCAAGTAAATAAAATTAAAATGGGATGGGAAAATTTTTGTTATTAATTAGGATGTCTTAGGACTCCATTCCAAGTGGAATCACTCCAAAATACCCCTATTAACACGTGCTAAAAAATAATAGAAAATTATTACTCTAAAAACTGAAAATTCAAGAACTAGTGAGTTGGTTAACCTACGAAATGCATAACCTAATCAAGTGAAAATTATATGGGGTAATTTTCTATCATTAAATTGAGTGTGACCTAATACAAGTAGAATCAACTCAAATGGAGCTTATTAACACATTCTAAAAAGTAGCAAAAAATTACTACTATTTTGCTGCAAGGGACTTCCATAAATTCTAGATTCATGAACTAGTAAACCAATCCAACTAGCTCAACAATGAGGATGACTTTTAAAAGATGTTATAAGGATTCATGATTCTTGAGACTCTGTAAATAACCTGAAAAATAACTCACTTCAATCATTTTGCCAATATAAACTAAAACAAAAGAAACATGAATAGTAAATGCAGAAATAAGAGATGCAAGTGAAAAAGACACTCAAAGGACATAAATAAATTAAACAAGAGGGCTCTGAGGCTCTTGGGATGATGAAGACCAAGGAAAATTAGATTCCTATGAAGGAAAAAAAGAGTTAGAAGCTAAAAATGGTACTAAACTTCAGTATTTGAATCAATCCAAGTACATCCCTATTAGAAATGAAAATGGAGTTGCTAAAGAACAAGTTTTCTCCATAAGAAGGCTAAGGAATACATGCCACTAGAGGAAAATTATAATTTGTACTTATAAAAATGATGGTGAAGCATTATCCTTGAAAGGATGAAGTTTTCCCCTCCAAAATCTCTCAAATAGTGGATTTGGTTCCCAATATAAGGATTTTGCATTAAATGGCAGAGAACACATTCCTAGATTTTCTCAATCACTAGAGCTTCAAAAGTTTTCAATAGTTTCATGATATTTTTTTCATTTATTATCCAATTGATCCTTTTGTAGTAGGGAGCAAGTCTGTAGATTATCTCTTCCTCCAAATATTCATAATTTTCCCATATTCTCACAATATTCTACAAAATTAAATAATGTTAGGCACGAATATGTAGTTATCTCTAAACCTTCCTAATGAACGTATTAAAGTTAAAAATGTGTCATCTAATGAAAAAGATAGGTTTAATTTTCTAAAGGATGGTCATCTGGGCCTTAATTTATGTCTAATTTGGAGGCCCAACAATATACTAGAGTGAAACTATAACTCTATGAATAGTATCCCTATTTTGATGATAACTGATCCGGATTTAAATCGGAATGCAAAAAATTACAGATATAACCATAAACACAGAGATGCAATGGAAATAATACTTCATTTCATTAATGCAAAATGCTGAAATATGTTTACAAACAGTGATGGAAACAAATCATCTAGGGCGATGGTAGCTTATCTTTGAGAAGAGATGTGGTGGCTACATGCCTTTGAACTCTGTTACAATGAGGCTCGAAGGCCTATTTATTTTTGAGAAACAATGGAAAACCGTTAACATCCCAAAACCTAACGCTAAAAGATGAAACACCAAATTGTGGGCCTCGTTTGGATAAATTGGTACATCAATTTCCTGGGGTCGTAACTTTGGCACCCGATCTCTGTTTGATGCGTACAATAGCTCATTAGAAATATCTATCTGAGAACTATAATTTTGGGAAGAGAAACATCAGTCCATGGACCCATGTTGCTCCTAGATTTCCCAAAAAAACGTCGTTTAGGGCCTCAAAATGGCTCTGGAAGTTCAAGACCCGAAAAACTACTACAAATATTAAATTGTGCTACAATTACAGAAACTGAAAACTAAAAGAGATAGTCATGGGGGTCCAAATGGGATAGGTGAGTGGTCACCAACATCCACCTGGATCATTCCTGCCCCCCTTAGGAAGCAATAGTCCCCATTGGGTTCAGTTCCTCCATCTGTTGAACTTGGTCCCTGGTGAGCTGTTTTGCAATCTTGGATATGTCCAGTAATGGTGGGAAGCATGGTCAAGGGCAGTACACATTGAACACTTGGTGCAGGTGAAGGAATGGAGGAATGTTTTTCTCCAAAGCATTATTTACCGTAGCCTTAGTACTGGTGTAAGGACCATGTCAGAGTGGTCAGAGCTTTTGATGGGCTCTTGTAAGCCATTCTTTTTGTAGATGCAACCAGACTTTATTACCCACCTGAAGCTAGTGTGGTACCCCTATGGGTGATGAGAAGTTGTTCCCGTGTTCTATCATGACCATATCTCTTTGCTACTATTGTTGTTGCATGACGAAACCATTCGCGAGGGTCATGGATGTGGTGACAATCTTCCCCTTACTTTGGGAGCAAACCAAATTGAAAATGAATTTCCTAGTCTGGGAGATGAGCTTGCTGCCTTTCTTGGAAGTGATGAAAGAGGTGGTGGTAGGTGGGGCTACCTCTGGTATCCTGTGTAATGAATTATCCAAACAAATAATGACAGTGCGAGGCCTTGACTTGTACACAACATGTGGCCTCCACAAGTATGGTTGGCCTAATAATACATCACAAATGTCTAGAGGTGTAACATCACACAATACCTCATCTATGAAGGGCTTGATGCTGTAGGGAAGGTGGCACTACTGGTGAACTTTGAGATCTCGTCCTTCATGAAGCCACCCGATACTGTACGCTGCGAGTGTGGTGTAGTTGGTAGGCCCAACCGCTTCATGACCTCTGTTGAAATGAGTTTCTTTTGGCTATCGTTGTCAACAATGAATTATAGCAGTGAACCCTTCACCCACATCTATGAGTGGAAAAGACGTTCCCCCTCCTATAGATCTTCAGGCTCATTCTTCTAGATCTTGGCAGTGGCAACAATGACGCTGGGCTCTGCATCAAGGATTTGCTTCCCTTTTCCATTCCCCATATCAAGTTCTGACTCAGCATCAGAACATGCATTTGATTCTAAAGCCTTCAACTCATCCACCAATGCCTACTTGGTCTGACACTCATTTGTGTTATGAGTGGGACTCTTGTGGAACTCACACCACTTTCTTGTGTCCTTCTTTGACTTCATGGTGTTGTTCTTTTCTTGCAGCTTTGATGGGTCATCTTGGGTCACCCCGCCTTGGCTTTGTCCTTTGGTCTTCGGATTTACAGATCTAAAGTCTGGCTTCCTCTGTTTGAACTTTTGCTCGATTTTGACAGTGTTTGGTACGACGTATGGAGCGAGGAGATGTTCAAGAACTCCATCTCTTCCTAGATGTATCTATGTAGGCAGTCACAGTATTTGAGTACCAAATTTAGTTTAGAGTCCTTGATACCCAACTATGTGCGAAGGGTATGAAAAATGTTTATGAACTTTGGCACATCTTGGTCCCTTACCTGCCGCAGTGTGGTCTATTTGATGTATTTGTCCTCATAGATTTTGAAAAGGTAGTATTGCTCCTTGACGTCATCTTAGAATGAATCCCAATTGGGCGCAGTTGAAAATAGTGAGCCCACACTTTCATTCTTTTCCTCACAGTAGGATTCCTACCAGTCCTTGACATGGGGGGCTACTTTGAGAAGAGTGAAAACAATCTTTTCCCGACTCGAAAATTCATGAATAGAAAAGTACCCATCTAGTATATTTAACCATTTATTTATGGAATCCACCTCTATTTGACCCTCAAAGATGGGGATTTCAAAATTAACTTGTACTTAAATGGTGTGGTGCTTCCAAAGTAGTTGTTGGAAGCCGATGCGTCACCTCTAGGTAGGCACTGAAGGATCTGTGCAAAGATATCCATCATCGCGTTCCTTTGCCGTTTGAGGGTTTCTTCGAGCAAGATTTTGATAGGATCTCCTACCCCCTCATATTTCTTTTCATCCACCATGGGAGGCCGTCAAGATTTGCAAGCCTATTATTGCAAAGGTTTGACCATTTCAAACCCTAACTCCTTATATCCCGACCTCGTTGGGGACATGCAAAGAAAAAATAGAGAAAAAGCAGACCACTCTGATACCACTAATTCCGATTTAAACAAGAATGCAATAAATTACAGAGATAACCATAAACATAGAGATGCAACAAAAATAATACTTCATTTCATTAATGTAAAATACTGAACTATGCTTACAAACAGAAATGGACACAAATCAGCTAGGGCAATGGTAGCTTATCTTTGAGAAGAGATGTGGCAGCTACATGCCTCTAAACTCTGTTACAATGAGGCTCAAAGGCCTATTTATTATTGAGAAATAATGGAAAACCCTTAACATCCCAAAACCTAACCCTAGAAGATGAAACGCCAAATTGTGGGCCCTGTTTGGGTAAATTGGTACATCAATTTCCCGGGGTCGTAACTTTGGCACCCGATCTCCATTTGACACATACAATAACTCGTTAGAAATATCTATCCAAGAACTATAACTTTGAGAAGCTTAACATCAATACATGGACCCATGTTGCTCCCAAATTTCCCAAAAAAAAGTTGTTTAAGGCCTCAAAATAGCTCCGGAAGTTCAGGACCCGAAAAACTGCTAAAAGTAGTAAATTGTGCTACAATTATGGAAACTGAAAAAATGAAAGAGGCTGTCATGGGGGTCCAAATAGGATACGTGGGTGGCCACCAACATCCACCTGGATCAATAATGTATGTAGACGTGCTTTGAGTGATTGTGAGACACTATTTTTGGAGAACTTAATGCAACTATGACTGTCGCAGTGGATCACTATGGGCTCCAAATCGATGCTGAACAAACCCACAAGAAGTTTCCTTAAGCAAATAGCTTCACACCCTACCAAATAAGTATCCATGTACTTAGCCTTAGATAAGCTCAATGCCACTGATCTCATCTTCCGATTACAGAAATAAACAATTGTTGATCCTACATTTAATGTGTATTTTGTTGTGCTCTTCTAGTCCATAGGGATCCCTACCCAACTTGTATTAGTGAATCCCTGACGCCTTATCTCATCAAATTGTCTATACCACAATCTATGCTCTATTCCACCCTGGAGATATCTCAATACATGATTAGCAACAACCCAATGCACTCTAGTAGGCTCGACCGAAAATTGGATTAAAGAGTTGACTACAAAACATTTATCTAGTCATGTGTTCACCAAATATATTGGCAATCTAATCATATTCACATAAATTGTGGGATCTACTAGCTCTAATATGAATGCATCCACCATCCTACAGTTATTTACTAAAGGTGTCATCATGGGCCTACAATCCTGCATGTGAAACCTCCTTAGAATCTATAGAGCATACTTACCCTATCCCATGAAGATCTACCCATCACTTGTTGGGACAAGGTCACTTGTATCTGATTCTATTAAGTTTTGTTAAATGTATTGTAAAGTCTCTACATTTTGAGCCACGAAGCACTAGTAGCACAGGTTGATAGGAGCCAAAGGGGCTTTAGGAAGGTCAAAGCCCCTTATTTTGTTAGAGGCAAGCTATTTTGAGACCTTCCCATGGTTCATGGACCATGGTTTTCTAATGAGGAAGCATATAAAAGGAAGTCATAGAAGAGTCATAAGATAGTGAAGTGAAGTAAGAATAGGGCATGATTTGGGTGTGATTTTATCTATTATGTACTTGGGCGAAGGGGGAGGCTCCTACATTTGTGTGCATGGAAACCTTGGTAAGTCTATAGCTAAGTGTGCGAGCCTTTGCAGTTGTGTGTGCAGGGTTAGGAAGTGCTGTAATTGAAGAATAATAAAGACCTATTTTGAAGAACTGTCGATGCATTTATGTGCTACTGTTTTATTTATGAAGTTACCGTATTTATGATCTGTTGAATTCAATTAATCAGGAAATTACTTAATAGATTTTTGAAGATATAGATCTGTTTATTTATATGTTGTTATGCATGTTCAGTGCAATCAGTGAAGGACATAAGTCTATTCACTGTCATGTAATTTAATTTCTAGGTTTCAAGGGTTAAGGTTCGCGAAGGTCAAGATAAAGCCCCAAGATTGGAAGAAACACATCACATAGTCCTATGGATGTTGAAACCTGGTTCTAGCATCCCTCAATACTACCTCAGGTGAGACTATAGCCTGCTCTATGCAGGTTGTTTCCGAAAGGGTCGGTAGTGTAGGTTTTTGTTGGTTGGTGCAGCTAACTCCAAACCTAGGTCCCAACCCCCTCAAGCCAAGAAATGGTTCTGTTGTCAGGACTAGGGTCTATTTGAGGGATGTGTATTGTGACATAACTGGATACTGAATAAGAAGGAAATTGAGAAGTGGATAGATCGTAAGCTGCATGAGTTCACAGCTCAAGAAAATAGGAATCCGCACTTGTCAAAAGAAGAGTGGTTGTAGAGATATCTTTATACAAAGGAACATGAAGTTTTCTTGTACTCTTTTCTGTGCGAATTATAGGAATGGTTGGCTAAATTAGCGGATTGTCAATGTACCTAGAATTTGGATAACCCTATTGTGTGGATCCCAGAGTTAGTGAAGTGCCTGGAAGGACCATAAAACAAGTTTGTGAAAGCAGTCGATTATTGGATCGATAGTATTTTGGGAAGATTTATTACTGAGTTTACAATTGATATGTCTACCAGTTATAGCGAATCTTAGCATTATTTTTTTAAAGGAACAAGACGTAAGTATTTGAAGTCTCTAAAAACTTGGATTAAAATGCTATTATGCGAGAAGCGGGTTATGCCACTAAATTTGTTTCTAGGAGAGACTTGACAGGAGCTATGCAAAGTGGGAAACGATTCAGAAAAGGTCTAGATATAATTGCTGAGTATAGTCCTCTCTTGAGAGCATCTGAAAAAGAAGAAGAAATTAATAGTCCAAAGACATCTAGAGGTGCACCACAGTCAATAGATCAGGGCACTATGGGAATAGCACATCCATCCACTCCACCTCCACCTCCACCATCACCTCCACCTCACACACCTACGCCTCCACCTCCACCTCCACCTCTACTATTCAGTATGGAAAACACTATGAAGATGCCTATACTCAAGGGTTTGGGGACAGAATACCTTGATCAATTCTGGTTTGTAGCAGATGTTGTGTGGAAATCATTACAGATAATAGATGATGATCTGAAAAAAGCACAGCTAGACACAACATTGAAAGATAGGGAACTGAGTTGGTATATTAAGAACAATAAGACTCACCCAACTGTGTCATTGAAAGACACAAAAGATACACTAAATAATGAATTTAGAAAGCCTAAGTCTCAAGCCCAGTATGTGATAGAGGTTAAAGAAATTAAGCAGAAGGTGAATGAATCTACAAGGGATATTAATCAAAGGTTGAAATGTCTGCTACAATAGGCTAATCTACAAATCTCGGATGACCAACATAAGGATTGGTATATTGATTCATTGTTACCTCATTTTAGATTACCATTCTCACAGTAGAAGCGTGGATAACAGGTTGAAGCACTGGAAATTTCCATGAAGTTGGAGGCTTCACCTGTTTAGGATACAAATTTGCGAGTGCATTAGATTTAGTTGGAATTAGATAGCCTACATATGGAGTTGCAGGATCTCAAAAAGGGGAAAGAGGTCTAGAATGAGACCCGTTTTGAAGTATGGTGCTTAAAGTGAAAAGGAAATGGTCATGACAAGGACCATTTCCCAATATATTAGAACTATCTAATTGGTGGTCGTCTTATCCCCTGAAGCTAGAAAATGCGGTAGGATTAAGTAATAGTGTGGTGCCATGGTGCACTATCTACCAAATAATAGGAAAACACTCAAAAAAAAAATTCCATTTGTTACAGAAGTTCATGCAAATTCCCCAACAACTATATTATCAATTTTTATAAGTCTGTAGGTCGTGATGAGTGAAATTTCTGAAGCTATGAGTTAATGATGGACAAAACTCTGACATATCGATTATAGGATGAGACTCATTCATAGCAAGATAAAGGCCCACTTGTAGCGCGTGAAGGATTCCATGGATGAGGAAGATGATGATGGGGAGGAGATGGAAGAGGTTGTGGACAGATTATCTGTTACAGTTTTGGGGGACTAGACCACTTTGCACGAGATTGTTAGAACCTGACACACCCCTTTTGTCAATATTGCCTACAATTTGACCACATAATAGAAGATTGTCTTATGTTGATCACAAATATGAAAGAAAAGAAGAACCATTAGCCTAATTAGAATATCCATATGATGAGGTCAGAACCACGTGAAGATTACCCCAATGTTAATATACATATGCGAAGCGATATAGCTACCAGAGAAGATAAAACTGCGGGGAAACGATCGAAAGAGAATACATGGGTGCGCAAGGCTACTGACAAGGATACTGAATTTGATTTGTATAAGGCGAAAGAAACATTTTTGGAGGCGAAAAATAGATTTGTGGATTCATGAGCTTCCATGACAAAGAATCAAAGTGAATGAATGGAGAATCCTGAAGAAGTCATTACTATGTAGGAAAAAAATCCTTCAGTATTGGCATCCTTCTTGTAGACTTGCATGAAGCTCCTAAGGGACTAGAAAGAAGTGGAGGGACTACAAGAGTACACAACTGTGTTGGCAAGGGTAAGTCGCTGCTTGAACAATGCACAATGCATAAAATAGACAAAATTAAGAAAATGACTAGTCAGGAGATGATATTGACTGCACAAATTAGAGAATTTGAAATGAACGAAGTGATCCTAGATTTGGGATCTGATGGGAATGTTTTTCCTAAATAGACTTTGGAAATAATGGGGAAGTCAGTGCTATAGTTGGTTCTCCAATTCAACTACGAATGGAGAACCAACAAAATATTATTCCTATGGGGTGCTTACATGGAGTATCTGTGGACATTGAAGGAGCTCGCATTATAGCTGATTTTGAGATAATCGAGATAGTATATGATAGTAAACCCTACTTGGTGTTTCTTGGAATTGATTGGGTGTTTGGTATGAATGTGTGTTGGAAATAATAATGAGAGGAGGGTGAATCATTATTATCAGATCAATAATTTAATTTTCAAAACGAAGTTTTATGCGCTACTTTAGCTTAGTAAATTAGCGTGTATACACAACTGTACTTAATGCAACCAATGTATATGCAGAGATATCTTGATTTACCCAAATTATCATGCATTGAACTTTAACCAGTATATTAGGAATTCATTAGACAATGCAGTAAATACAAAATAAAGCATCACACATAAGCAACACACATGAACACCAAGATATAAGGTGGAAACCCAATGTGGGTGAAAACAACCAGCTGCAATCGTCTCTGTCTTCTTTTAATAATAAGAGAATTATGTTTACGATTTTTATACTAGCACAATCTTATACTACTACACAGGTTTCTACCTGCAGAAGGCTACAACCTTCTCTTGTTCTCTAACTTCTATTGGAAGGGAGCTACAACCCCCTAACTCTTGCACTAGTTGATATGTTTACTAATACGTAGGTTCCATCCTATAGAAGGCTACAACCTTCTCTTTTCTTCCAGGGACCACATTTCATAAATTTTCAAACTAGATCCATCAACAACATCATTCAATCATCAAATATATCTACATTAGCCAATCTCCTTTTCAACCAACCTCAAACAAATCGATGAACCACTTTGACAACCCATCAATCTAATCATTCAAAATTTCGTCACCAGAATACAGTAACCAAAACCCAAGCTAGAACCTAGAACATTACAATAGAAAATAGAAGCAACTAAAACATATTTTATAAGGTATACGCTACTTCCATGTGTCGAACCTGTGTGCATACACACTTTCCTCAAGGTGAACCTGCATATAGATCTGTAAATGAAATTTATGATATATACACTGCTTTGATATGCAGAACCACCGTGTATACGCTCCTTTTCTAAAGTGAACCTGTGTTTAGATCTGTAAATGGTGATTTAAGCATTACAACTATTCCAGACTTTAGTCGTACCCAGATCATCATATTTACAAACCATAACATGCACCATTTATTCAGATACATGATCAAAGCACATAAATATACTTCACTTCAAGCCTTGAGATCCTGATACATCATTACATCTTATCCTTCATCAAACACTACAGTTCATCCTCGGTTCAGATCAAGCACAATACCATAAGCCAATAACCTGCATATTAGATCTCAAACTTCATCATATATTCGATACTTGCACACTTGGCCTAATGATCTTCTCCTCCTTTTAGGCCTTTCTCAATACCATGGACCAAAACCTCTTAAGACCAATACCTTGGACCAAATACCTGGGGTCAATACCTCGGACCCGATGCCTTGGACCAATACCATGGATCAAAATACCATGGACCAAATACTTCAGATCAAACACTTAGTTTTCCAAGGTATACATGCTTTTCCTTTTGTGAAAGTGTGTGTGTACATATACGTGACTTGTATAAAGTGAACCTGCATGTATATGCAGCTTGGTCAATGGTGAACCTGCATATACCTCTCTTTCTTCATTCTGTGTAGTCTGATCTTTAACTCTATGTTGTTAACTTGCATTACTGTGATCTGTCATCTGAGTGAGTTTCTTTCTGAACTGATTCCTTGAAGCTGCCCTGCATTTCATCACATTTGTAAACACTGCTGTCATGCATTCTGTCACATCTGATATCTCTTCTGTAGATTCATCTAGTTACGATATACAAGTGATTTGTTCTGCCAGAAGTGGGTTTCCATCAAGTACAACACATACATCATAATGCCAAAAATCTCCCCCTTTGGACTTGATCACAAAAACTAGTCACTCCCCTGTTATAGCTCCAAATATCACTTTTGATGTTTGTGATGTTGTACTCATGGCCTAGGGCAACCCCTCCTTCCAGACCTGGTCCAAATACTTAAAAAACAGTGTTTTACTCCCTATACACAACCTTGCCCTTAGCTAAACGTGTGTGTATGCAGATCTATGTATACCCAACCCACGTATATGTCTTAAAACACTTAAAAAAATTAAATCTCCTTAATTTTGGGTGGAGATCATAGGTTTTACCTTTTCATTACCTATTAGTGCCCATGGTCCAAATGTTCCCAACGAATTCCCAACTAAAAAACTGCTTTGGGAGAAGTATAAAAAGGCTTCAATGGGAAGGCCTAAGGGAGGAGAGAAGAGAGAGAAAAATCATTCTACTGAGATTATCCCTAACCAGGTCTGAAGATCCTTGTGCTTCCAGCACTTCCCCCATTACAGGAAACCCTTTTTCCTTGAGTTATGATGTCTTTCCATTAGTTGAGATATCTTGGAGTGAGTCATGGAAGGAGTTTGTTGAAGGCTTGAGATTGGGTGAATCTGGATGACAGTTCCGCTTGGAGCTTGCAAAAGGAAGACTTAGGTTGAAGGATCGAAAGGAACTCTGAGAGGGTTGGACCCTGGTAGGATCTACCCAAATGAAGGACCCCCAGGTGCACCTCTCTTCGTGTAGTTTGTTTATATTAGTATCATGGATGTGTGGAATGCTTGCTTTGCTTTATAGATAACCCTCGCTCTGCTAGGGTATTGACCCAAGACCCTATGGGACTTCTGTCCCTCAATAGAATTTTCGACCCCACTAGGGACAATAGTATTGTTGTTCCTAGTTTGGGTTTATTCAAGCCAATTAGGGCTCAACTATTTATTTACTTGCTCTGAATGAGTAGTATGTTCCTGTAGGAACTTGAACTGTAATTTTGATCAGTTTCTTGAGACCCTTTTTTGTTTTTTCTTGTGATATTTTATATACACATGTTGGTCAGGTTACAGTCATGTATGTATGCAAGTTTCACCATATGAATCCACGTATACGTAGGTTTCTATGAATTGAATAGCATATACACATAACTATGTATTGACACAGTCATGTATACCCTAAAATTTTCAAGATTTTTCAAATATTTTTGTTTCTGAAGATCTGTCTACTGATTTGAGTCTTTCCTGAATAGTTACATTTCTATGTTAGCCTTTGTTTTTACAGCAAGTCTATGATTTCAAATTCTCTCTGGTTATGGGAAGTGTTGGTCTTGTTTTGTTTTGTGGCAAGCATCATCATTTATGTTTAAGCACACAAGATTTCTTTCTGGGAATCTTGGTTGTTCTAGCATTCTAGGATAGAAGGATTAGTCTTAATCTTTGTGGAAAACCTTGTTTTGGTGATCGTTTTGTTTGCATGTCAAAACTGCATCTTTGTGGCCATCTACTTTTCTTGCTTTTTGAAAGTTGTTGTGTGGCGATTTTGAGAATTATCTTTCTTGATCTTGCGATCATTGTTACCAAGCTCTTTTTGCTTCTTTTTTTTATTGTTAAGAGCATCTTAAAACACACTTTTTGGTGAATTTTCACCCACTTTGTGTTGTTAACTTACAAAGTGTCTTGTTGCCTATTCTTCGATCATAAAGTTTCAGTCTTATTTAGAGCACTTTTGAAAAGTCATTTTTGTTTTTGCTTTTGAAGAAAACTTCTTGAAAACTTGGTTTTTACTTTCTTTGACCTTGTTTTGATTTAGTTTCCTTTTTGCAAGTGAAAGTGCATTTTTGTTTGTCTTGAAATTTGCTTTTAGTGTTTGGATGAAAATGAGCATTAGCAATTCATATTCTATCTAAAAATCTTAAGTGGCTAATTAGAATTGATAAACAAGTTACTTTCATTTCTTTGATTTAGAGTGGTCTTAAGTTTTGCATCAACATGTACTCATTGCATTAGGATAAATTTGTGCATCTTTTAGGACATCCATAGTTTTGTTAATTTTTGTGAGTGTGAAGCTTGAGTAAAAGAAAAGAAAAGAAAAAGATTTATTTCTTTCTTAGAAGTTCCTCAGAACCTAGTAGAAATTTCTTTTGTCGAAGAAAAAAATGAGCGCATTTGCATATAGTTCGGTTCTTATTAATTTATTTTGCACCAAAATACCATTAGTTTCATCTCTGCTTATCCCTTGACTTAAATAACAACCCATTTAAAAACAAGCACTAATTAAAATACACTAGAACTTTTTCATAATTGTCAGTTTAGACACATCAACAAGTTTTAGGATATTTTAGGGCCTTGGATTAGGTGTGTGGAGAGAAAACTCTCCAAGGCCATTTAAAGTGCCTAACAAAAGAGTCTGTTTGATTTCTAGTACAGAGTATTCTGGTATAGGGGGCATTCTAGTTTCTCTCAATGTTCCCCCTCCAAGTTTTAGGAGTGTTTCCTTTGATTGGGATAATCTTGTTGAGCCTCGTCTTCCTTCTATTGCACCTTTCCAAATAAAGGTCAAAGTTAATTCCACAAATGTCTATGGATGTATGCTAGATGAAGGATCCTCTTCAAGTATTATATCCTCTTTGAGTTAGAAATCTTTGGGATCCCAAAAGTTGTTGACAACTTAGATTCAGTTGTTAGCCTATGATAGAAGATCTGGTGAATCTATGGGTGTTCTTCCTCAATTGCCTATTACTTTAGGTGGGAAGACTATCTTAATCGATATGACGGTGGTTGATAGCCCTTTAGACTTTAATATGCTACTTAGGCATGATTATGTCTATGCTATGAATGTTGTGGTGTCTTCACTCTTTAGAGTATTTTGATTTCCTCATAACGAGAATATTGTCACTATTGATCAGCTTGCATCTGATAATTACCACCCTAATTTGACTTTACTGCAGAATATCCCTTGGTTTGTTCCGAGTGCTCAAGTAGACTTTACCTCACCACAGGTCAATTATGTGGCAGTGGATCCTCAATGTTCAATCACTTTTGAGAAGGATCCTTTGACCTATTATTCTCTTTCTTGGGACTTGGTCCCAATATTTGACCGAGATACTCTTCCTATAGGGGCATGGGACCCCTTAATTCCCTCTTTTGATCCTCGTAATTCTCATTTTTTCTCAAAACTTGATTTGCTTTCACAGGAGGAACTCTTTGAAGCCATGAGTTTTGATTACCAAAGGAGTCCTTGGCCTGAGCCCTACAAGGGGTTTGCCCAGAAGAACTATTATGCATAAGCCGCAAGGTTGTGTGGTTCCCTGTACCATATTTTATATATAAGGTACACATTTTCAAGTTTTGTATTCTATAACACAAGATTTTATATGAAGTTTATATGTGGGATGTATTAACTTCTTGTCTAGTGTTCCTATTTATGTTTACAGAACTTGGAAGAATTCTGCTTTGGGGAATTTTTATGGTTGGTCTGTTCTGATAGCTATTGATTCTCGAAACTAGCATATAGGTTAGGTTTTTCCACCTGCATTGTGCACTTATCAGTTTCCTTTCCCATTTTGGCCTTAGGATCGACCACACCAAGTTATGGTGTAGAACCTTCTCATTGCTTAGAAGTATCATGACTTGTGCGGTAGAGCCTACCTTATCATGGGTGCCCTAGTTAGTACCTTGTTGTCACTTGGCACTCATTCTGATTTTTTGTCCCTAGGCTCAGGAGTCCTATTTAGTCCTGCCATGACTTATGCACTAAAGACTCATTTCGCTTTGCTTCTTCACTTTGTTCTGGCCTTATACCCTAGAGGCTCCTTTGTGTTGAGTTGTAGTATTGCATTTCATTTTGACCATTTGCACATTTGGCCTTGAGCCAGCTTCATTTAGACTCATGTTTAAGCCAACTTTTGACCATGACGACTGCAAAATCAAACTTGCATTCCCTTGAATTTTGAAACTTAACACACCTATACCTGTGGAAGAAACACGCCTTTGAGTGTCTTTGACTAGTTTTCACCTCCCTGCATTGAGCATAGGATTGTTCCAATCCCAGGAAGTAGATCATCTATTTCACCAACACTTGTTCTTTCCACTCTACTATAGCATTGTTTTATTCTTTTTCCAACTTAAATAAAAAGACAAAAAAATTATATATTCGAAAAAGGAGTAGGAATGAGACAATATTTCCATTTATTGTTGGTAGCTAGAGTCAGTTGTGTCGCCCTTGAAAAAAGCACTAAAAATAAAGTCTCCTCCATTTGGGCAGGATTTAGTATGACTTAGGTACACCTTAACCTTGTTATTGAGTCATTTCTCCCCCGATTGGTTATCTCTTCCAATCATATGGAGGGTTCGTTTATGCTTCCTGCATGACGAACTTATACAGAGTCATCATATGCTGCCACATAGTCACATTGAGTCATGCTTTTCTTCAAGGGAAGTTAGCCTGAGTCAGCCTCTCTACGGTGTCTCTTGACTCATTCTTTAGTCAGCCATCCCTAGTTGTCAGTATATTTTCTATCATCACATCAGTTATATAGGTCCTTTACTCATGCCGGTTTGAGAAGGTCCCCATTGACTTCTTGCTAGCGGGTCTTATCCTTATCGACGACGACATCTTGCTCTTAGAACAGGCCTAGAGCCACACCCTGGCCCTATTTTCATTATTGATAGGTCACCTTGTTCCCAACATTGATCAGTATCATGGGTCTTTGACTGAGTGGCTTCCCTTGTGTTCGAAATCAGCTTACATTATCACACATTGGGATTTGTGCAGTACCTTGGTTTCCATTTGACCCTATTGGTGGATACCTCACCTCTATGTCAACTTTCATTATTGGTTGGTTCAGAGTGTTTCTATCGTGCGCTAGCCACATCTTGTGTATGCCAGAAACATGCTTTGGTTGGGTTACCACATCTTTTTCATTTTATTCCTTCCACATTATTGGCCTACGGGTTACACTCATGCTAGATTGATGAAGGATGCCTTAATGCCTTCCTTCTAGCAGATCTTTCCTTATTGACTACAACTCATTACTTTGGGGAAAATATCTAGAGTCCATTTGGAAATACCTTGGGGTTTGCAATCATTAGTGGCAGATCCTTCGTTATCGATAGTGGGAAACAACCAATATCTCCTAATTGATAGATTCTTATAGGTGTTCGACTCCAACTCATCTATTCCCACTTGTTAGATTGTGCTGGGTACCTTGACGCTCATTATCATTATTGGTGAGTGGTCCCGCGCTTGTTAACGATATACATCAATGACCAGTAATCAAACGATTTCTCACGTGGTTGACTTCAGATCATTTATTCCCATGGTGTAGAAATGTACCAGGCAGTGGGTGAATACCTCAAGTTGCATCAGCATTCATTGGTTCACTTCACAGTTGCTCTTGTTGCTGCTAGTTGATACCACTCCACCTTATATGTTGCAGTCATTCATGGTGACATTCAATATGCTAGCACCTAAGTTTTTAGTGTAGTACCATCTTACTCCATCATGTTAATTTTGTACTTTTGGGATCAGTCTTTGATATCAGTGATCCGCTTCATCCTTCAACATCATTGACATTCTTATATGTGATATTCCAACATGTACTTGTTCGATCATGATCAGATAATCCATTATGTATTTTCTAGTCTTTTATACTTGTATACTTAGTGGATCCTCTTGTACTTGATATGCAGACATGCTTTACTTTCTTTGAGCATGGGTATGCCCGCCTCAGACAATGTTTCTTTCTGATCACTTTCATGGCTTAGTAGGCTAAACTTTGGTGAAGTCCTTCTCAGTTTTTGATAGGTTTCCTTTCCATGCACTTCATAATACATTTCGGCCATCATGTACCCCTTTTGACTTCATATATTAGGGGGAATTTGTTATAGCTCTGAATCTCACTTTTGATGTTTGTGATGCTGCACTCATGGCCTAGGGCAACCCCTCCTTCCAGACCTTGTCCAAATACTTTAAAAACAGTGTTTTACTCCCTATACGTGAGCTAAATATTGCATCATCCATCCCATGCGTAGTGGGGTTACAAATTAGGTATTTTCATGACTGTTACATTAAAATATATACATGACATATATAACAGAGACCAAATGTCTTAAACAAGACCATGATATTCATTATCAACTATCATCAGAAACATCTGTCAACAACATCTAGACCAACAACCTATATATGTCCATCATTAGTTCCCAAAATATCATCAACCATGTTCTCCCCCTGAACTTGTTCTACCTGTTCACTATCAAATCTGATCATTGCATATGTTAGTAAGAGATATCAAAGCATCATAATCAATCAAATATACATCAAGTGATAAACAACACCATGAGGACCAATATATCAGCAAATTGAAACCATCATCAAATAGAGAAGATAATTGATAGAACCATAGCAGACCCCCCCCGCCTTTTTTTAGTCTAGCCCACTGCTTTTCTTCAAACCAAGGTATATGCTACTGTTTCCATAGAAACTCACATATGTACATGACTACACTTCAAGAAACTCACGTATAACCATATTTCTCTAAAAAATAGGATTTAACAATAGGATGATGTAGAAACTAGTCCTAGCTTTTGTTTGAGATATTCAAGTATCTATTTGGGCAGTGGTTTAGTGAATATATCAACAACCTGTTCTTTGGAGGGAACATACTCCAATTTGACCTTTTGTTCAAGCACTTTTTCACGTAGGAAATGATATTTGATGGGTATGTGCTTAGTCTTAGAGTGCATGACTGGATTCTTTGAAATACTGATGGAACTTGTATTATCACATAGAATGGAGATGGGTGGAGTACATGTGATCTGAATATCTTGCAAGGTTTGCATCATCCAAAGTAATTGTGTGAAGCAAGATGTAGTAGCCATGTATTCTACTTTCACTATAGATAATGCAATAGAACTTTGTTTCTTGCTGAACCAAGACACCAACTTGGAACCCATATAGAATGCACCATCACTAGTGCTTTTCTTGTCATCAACATTTCCTGCCCAATCTACATATATATATGTATGAAGTGTAAGATATCTATCTCTATGATACCATAAACCAAAGTTCTATGTTCCTTGAAGATATTTGAAGATCCTTTTGACTGCCTAAAGGTGTGATTCCTTTGGATTTGCTTGGAATCTTCCAACTATTCCCACTGCATGCATGATGTTCGGTCAGGTACCTATTAGATAAAGTAGTCTTCCAATCATAGATCTGTAAGTAGGTTGATGTACTACTACTGATTCATCACTTGAGCTAAGACTATATCTTGTTACCATTGGGGTACATATTGGTTTAGAATCTTTCATGCCATACTTTTTCAGGATCTGTTTGAGATATTTGGTTTGTGAGAGAAAAATACCATCTTTATTTTGTTGAACTTGTAGACCAAGAAAATAGGTAAGCTCACCAAGCAAGGACATTTCAAATTCTTGCTGCATTAGACTCATGGATTCTTCATTAATACCAAAAATTATATCATCAACATACACAATAATTATTAGCAATTTACCAGTGTCCATCTTAGTATATAGATTGTTATCTGTTGACCCCTTTGAAAAACCTTGTTGGTGGAGATATTTGTTATGACAGTAATACCATGCCCTTGGAGCCTGTTTTAGACCATAGAGAGATTTTTTGAGTTTGCATACAATATTTGCATCATTTCCAAGAATGAATCCTTCTAGTTGTTCAATATAGACTTTTTCTTCTAAGTCTCCATTAAGAAAGGCAGATTTTACATCCATTTGGTATACTTTGAATTTATGAAAACTAGAAAGAGTAAGAAACATTCTTATGGCTTCAAGTCTAGTATAGGTGCAAAAGTTTCTTTAAAGTCTATACCTTCTTGTTGAGCATATCCTTTACAAACAAGTATGGCCTTGTTTCTAATAACTTCTCCATTTTCATTCAGCTTGTTTTTAAATATCCATTTAGTTCCTATGATATTCTTATCATGAGGTCTACGAACTAATTCCCAAGTATTATTCTTTTCAATTTGCTCAAGTTCTTCATTCATGGCCTTGAACCAACATTCATCTCTGCATGCCTCATTTACATTTTGAGGTTCAATGGAAGATAGTAATGCTAGATAGCTTGAAGCTTCGACAATGGTTCTTCTAGTCTACACACCTACCCTTTTTCCCCTAAAATTTGAGTTTCTGGATGATTTTTCTGAACATACCTGGACGAAGTATTTTCTTCTATTGTTAACTCTTCTTCTGGTGCTTCATTGGTTTCTTCTTCAGAATCAGTGTGATTTGATGTGGGAAAATGATCCTAAACTTCTTCATCATCATAATCTCTAGTTTTAATCTGTTTTAGATTTTTGCATTCTTCATTGACCACAACATCAATACTTTCAATACCTTCCCCTATTATTTTATTATAACATTTATATCCTTTACTTCGAGAAGAGTAGCCAAGAAGAATACCTTCATCTGCTCTGGGTTCAAACTTACCAAGTTTTTCATCAGTCCTTTTGATGTCACTTTTGCTTCCAAAAACTTTGAAGTATTTTACAGTAGGAGTCTTACCATACCAAAGTTCATGTGGAGTTCGAGTGTTGTTTATTCGAACATTTTCTTGGTTGAGAATAGTGATGGCGTTGAATGCAGCTTCACCGTAGAAGTTTGCAGGAGTTCCAGATTCATCTAGCATAGCATGAGCCATTTGTTGAATAGTTCTGTTCATCCTTTCTACCACTCCATTTTGTTGAGGATTCCTTGCAGTGGAGAACTTCCTTTTATTCCATGTTGTTCACAAAAGTCAAAGAATTCATCTGAGGTAAATTCCCCTCCTTCATCAAATCTAAGGCATTTTATTTTTCAATCTGATTCATTTTTCAACCAAAGCTTTGAAGACTTTGAACTTTTCAAATGCTTCACCTTTATGCTTTAGAAGAGCTATCCAACACATTCTGCAAAAATCATCAATGAACAATATAAAGTATTCTTCTCCACGAGGTGACTTTTCCATTGATAGACCACATAAATTAGTATGAACAAGTTCAAGAGGCTTACTAACTGACCCTTCATTTTAGATGAAGTGAGATCTAGTTTGCTTACCGAATTGACATGATTTGCATATAGTATTTTTAGGAATGTTGATATCTAGAAGATCACAAACTACCTAGAATCTGCATGCTTTGCTTATTTGAGAAAAGCTTAGATGCTGCAATCTTCTGTGCCATGTCCAGCTTTCATCATTTTTTCTTAGATAGCACTGTTATTTTTCTCCCTTGAGTATGTATAAATTGTTAGGATTTCTTGTCCCTTTGATCACAGTTTCTCCTGTATCAAGCTCATGAACAACAAATCCATTTGATTGAAACACTACTTCATTTCCTTGATCACACATTTGAGTCACACTCAATAGGTTATGCTTTAAGCCATCAACATATATAACATTCCCAACTTTAACTTTTTCTTTCAAGAAAACAAAGCCTTTACCTTTTATGACAGCAGGAGTGTCATTTCGAAATGAGACACTCTTTTACTTTTCTAAGGCATTATATGGGTGTAGTTTTTCCTTTTCACCTGTCATGTGTTTTGAGCATCCAATATCGATGTACCACTAGTTTTCTTTTCCTTCTGCATACAAGGCTATACCACATCTTTTTGTTTGTTTTTCTTTCTTTCTCCATATTTTTGGATTTAATGGAATTCGCTCCTTTTGATCTATTTTCCGAAATTTACTCCTACATTCAGATTCTTCATGGCAAAAGTTGTTACAGATTGAGTATTCTATTTCCAAGAGAAAATTTATTATAGGAACTTTTCTTGATCCCTGTCACATTACTTTGATTTCATGCTTCTCTAGTCATGATAGTTTTGTAGGCAACACATTGAGCAGCTTTGTGTCCAAAATTATAACATGAGAAACATTGACCATTAAAGAAGTTCCTGCGATTATCAAATCTACTAACCTAGTGATTGTAGTTTCTAGTGATATTTATCTTTGAATAAAATTGAGTAATTTACTTAAGGTTGATTGTGGCTTTTGTTCATCCTTGAAGTAAATTGAGCCTGATTCACCCAGTGATTTTCTTTATGCCTTTGCTGACGATTGTCAAACTGTTCACTGCTCTTTGCTGCATCAAGATAGCTTTTAGTGGAGGTTGACGGCTTCTACGATTGAGATGTTTCTTCAGTATATTCGAGACCTATCTTTATCAGAGGAGAGAACTACACTTTGATAATTTTATTTAAGGTTTTTGATCCTTTAGCAAATCTAAGATTGAGAGCTTTTATTTTCTCAAGATCCTTTATTAGACCCACAATTTCACATTCTAGCTTTCCATTGTGTTTTTCTCTTTCAATAAGTTGGTATGTCAAGGTACCTATAATCATATTCTTTTCTTCTAAACAAATTTTGAGTTTAGAGATTTCTTCATAAAGGTCATCTTCATCTAAAGAATCCAAAAAATCATCATCTTCATATGCCATCAGAAGTCTATATTCATTACTATTTTCATCTTCATCATTATTTGATAAACCATCACTATCTTCATGAGTATAGTAGCTCTTTTTACTTACACTCTATTTTCTATTCCATTTTGCATATTCCTTCCCTTTATCATATTTATCTTTATGAGGACATTTGGCAGCATAATGATCGATTCTACCATAGGCAAAACATTTGAAAGGTAGTTTACCTCTAAATCTTCTGGAACCCCGTTGAAGCTTATTGACAAAGCTTGCTTCCTCTTCTTCTTCTGAAATATGTCCTGATTCATTGATTTCTTCTTTTCCTTTTGTTGAAGCTTTAAATACAACTTCGCTCATATCTGATGGACCACCTTTCCTCATCTCAAAAGAAGTTAAGATTTTGTGAAGTTGTGTCATAGTAATAGTCTGTAGATCTTGCTTTTCTTCTTTGGCAGATACTTTCGATTCAAATTTAGTAGATAAGGATCTTAAAAAAATTTCAACTAAGGTAACTTCCTTTATCTCTTCACCCAGATTCTTCATCCAATTACAATCTCATCTACATGTAAGAAGTAAATATCTATACTTTCATCATTGTGCATCTTGAGAGTTTCATATTGAATTCCGAGAGTTTACAATTTAGCACATTTTACCTGAGAGTCTCCTTCATATATTAGAATGATTTTGTCCCATATTTATTTGGCTGATTTGAGTTGCATAACTTTGACAAACTCTGATTTTGACAGACTTCCCAATAATGTATTGATTGCCTTGGCATTGGTTTCATATTGCTTTTTACTTGCTGTATCTGTAGGAATTACTGATGAAAATGTATATCCTCCTTCCACTATTTCCCAGACATCTGTTCCAGGAGATTGAAGATACGTTGTGGTTCTTACCCTCCAATAAATAAAGTTGCTCCCATCAAAGATTGTCAGTGTGATGGATCCCCCGCTTTCTTGATTACTCATGATGATGGATCTTCCTTCAAGTGATCAAGCTTCTTCTGAAGGACCTGGCTCTGATTCCAATTGTTGGAAATAATAATTGGGGGAGGGGGGTGAATCAGTATTATCAGATCAATAATTTATTTTTCAAAATTGATTTGTATAGGGTACTTCAGCTTAGTAAACTAGCATGTATACGCAACTATACTTAATGCAACCACCGTATATGCAAAGATCTTTTGATTTAGCCAAATTATCATGCATTGAACTTTAACCAGTATATCAAGAATTCATTAGATAGTGCAGTAAATATAGAATAAAGCATCACACATAAGCAGCACACATGAACACCAAGATATAAGGCGGAAACCCAATGTGGGTGAAAACCACCTACTGTAATCGTCTATGTCCTCTTTTAATAATAAGAGAATTTTGTTTACAGTTTTGTATTGGCACAATATTATACTAGTACACAGGCTTCTACCTACATAAGGCTACAACATTCTCTCGTTCTCTAGCTTCTACTGGAAGGGAGATACAACCCCCTAGCTCTCGTACTAGCTTATATGTCTACTAGTACGTAGGTGTTGTCCTACAGAAAGCTACAACCTTCTATTTTCTTCTAGGGACCACATGTCATAAATTTTCGGATTGGATCCATCAACAACTTCATTCAATCATCGAATATATCTACATCATCCAATCTCCTTTTGAAACAACCTCAACCAAATCGATCAACCACTTTGACAACCCATTAATCTGATCATTCAGAATGTTTTCACTAGAATACAGTAACCAGAACCCAGAACATTGTATCAGCAAATAGAAGCAGCTAAAACATATTTTATAAGGTATATGCTACTTCCATGTGTTGAAACTATGTGCATATGCGCTTTCCTCAAGGCGAACCAGTGTACAAATCTGTAAATCAAATTTATGATGTATACGCTGCTTTGATATGCAAAACCAGCATGTATACGCTCCTTTTTCTAAAGTGAACCTATGTACTCTGTAAATGATGATTTAAACATTACAACTATTATAGACTTCAGTCATACCCCGATCATCATATTTAGAGACCATAAAATGCGCCAATTATTTAGATACATGATCAAAGCACATAAAGATACTTCACTTCAAGCCTTGAGATCCTGATACATCATTAGATCTTATCCTTTGTCAAACGCTATAGTTCATCCTTGGTTTAGATCAAGCACAACACCATCAGCCAATAACCTATAGATTAGATCTCACTCTTCATCAAATATTCGATACTTGCACACTTGGCCTAATGATCTTCACCTCCTTTTATAGTTTTAGGCCTTTCTCAATGCCATGGACCAAAACCTCTTAAAACCAATACCTTGAACCAAATGACTGGGATCAATACCTCGGACCCAATGCCTTGGAGCAATACCATGGATCAAAATACCATGGACCAAATACTTCAAACCAAACACTTACTTTTCCAAGGTATACACACTTTTCCTTTTGTGAAAGTGTGTGTGTACATATACATGACTTGTATACAATGAGCCCGCGTGTATACATGGCTTTGTCAATGGTGAACCTCCATATACCTCTCTTTCTTCATTCTATGTAGTCTGATCTGTAACTATGTGTTGTTAACCTGTAGTATTGTGATCTGTCATTTGAGTGAGTTTCTTTCTAAACTGGTTCCTTGAAGCTTCCCTACATTTCATCACATTTGTAAACACTCCTATCATGCATTTCGTCACATCTAATATCTCTTCTGTAGATTCATTTAGTTATCATATACAAGCGAGTTGTTCTACTGCAAGTGGGTTGCCATCAAGTAAAACACATACATCATAATGCCAACAATCTCTCCCTTTGGACTTGATGGCAACAACCAGTCACTCTCCCCCTTTGACATCAAGGACAAAGGTTCATGCTCCCCCTAAGTGCATGCTGATTTCTTTGAGTGACCTTGGGAAAATAGAATTTTCTCCTTGATGGAGTATCCTAATTACATGTTTGAGGAGTCCACCTTGTAGCATACTTCAAGATATTTCCAACGAGCTATCAAGTTCTCAATTTGGAGTAGTTTAAGGCCTCCAAAAGTGGTTTGGAAGATAGCATTGTGCTTAGAGACACTACACTGCACTTGGGAGGCCAGTGCTGCACTTAGGAACACTGCGCTAAGCTTGGGCGAGAGTACCTCAAATTTGTCTGAAACTCACCCAAATTGAATTTTTAAGATTTCTCACATGCTTTCTTGCAATCTTAAGCTCATACACAAGTAAGTACAAAATATTACTCACATTTTTATTTTTCAAGATGAATTCAAGCCAAAGATTTCTTCTTTTAGGCCTTTTAGTGAATTTTCCATGAAATCATGATAGGGTTGATGACGGATAGTCTAGTTTTCATTTTTTGAACATGAAAAATCTCCTCCGACACCTCTTCACATGTTTAATATGCTATATGAACCATTGAACCAATCTCAAAACATTAAGTTACTTCACTAAAAAAGAAACCCTAGCTCATTCCTAAAGAATTTGGATAGTTTTCCCAAAACCTCTGTTTTTCATTTTTTACAATTACTCCTTTCCTTCATTCCACCTCATTTCATTCTCATAAGTTTCTTACTATCCATATCCACCTCCTAGAATTTCCCTTGCCATTCTTTCCACTCCACCCACCCATCATTTCATTTTTCACTCATCCCTCATTATTTTTCCCCTTTCTTATCATCTAGGGTTTAAAAAATGAAATGAGATTACTTCACCAAGACACATCAGCACAACCTATGGAAGTAGGGTTAACAAACAAATTAGAGGAGGTTCCTAAAGCACCTAAACCTGAGGTGACTGAGATGTACAAGAGAGGAAAGAGGCTTGTGTTTGCTTCTCATGGTGAGAAAGGGGCCAAGCCTTCTACATCAGCAAAACAAGGACCATCAGTGTACAATAAGGACATGGTTGAGCATGAGTTTGAGTTGGTTTACTTAGAGGCAGAAGGTGAGACTTCTAGCATGCAGCAAATGATCATAGACAAATATTATCAGATCAAGGAACTCATAGTCAACATGGCAAGAGCAAGGTTCATCATCTCATTCCTAGAACATGAAAATAGTTAATGGAAGGCAAAACAATTGATCATGGAGAAATAGAAAACAAAACTATTGCAGTGAGTCAACAATGGAAAAGTAGTCATGGAGATAAATGATCCTGAAGGAACATAAGGAAAAGGTAAGAGAAAAAGGCCAAGAGCTAAAGGGCTTAAGAAGGCATTACAAGAAGAAGAAAAACACATCTTATTGAATGAGGAGCTAGACCTAGATGACAAAATTTCCTTAGAGGTCAATCAAGACAAAGAGTACTGAATAAATAGGGTTAATTAACAATTGGAGAAACTTCTAGAGAAAGCCAATAGAGACAATTAGCTGCTAAGGCAGATGGCACACCATTACGAGGCTCAAAACATGATTTGTAATGTTGATGTCAAGCAGATTGAAAACAAGCTACAAGAAGACCAAAAGGACCAAAATGATGAAGGAAACTTAGATATGCTTGCTAAATCATCTATGAGGGCTTCACATGCATCATTTTATAGCTCTTGGCCAATTTTGAGGAAATTCTGATCAATTTGTTTTCTTGCAAATTTTGAGGCCTTAGGCACCCATTTCAAGAAAACTTTGCATTTTTGAAAAGCCCTCGACATCCTCTAAAACCCAATTTCTTCATATTTTCCATAGAATGCTTATATTTTGAGATAAGTAGAAAAAGTGGTGAAAACTCAACTTTCTAGACCCCTTTTTGACAAGCGTTGTGCTCTTGGAGCAATATTGGGAGAATGGATTTTGGAAGGCCATCCCATGGGTAATTTTTAAAAATTCAAGGTATTCGGGAAAATAGACTTGAAAATATAGCTGACCATTCTCTTCGATATTCATTTGGACCTTAGGAAGGCACTTGAAAATTGGCTCAAATTAGGTGTTGCACTTCTACAATTTCCTATGATTTTGTTGTAAATTTCACTATGTAAATTTCACTATATAAATTTCCTAGCTTTCAGTTTGAATTGGTCAAAGTCACAACTCTTAATGTAATGGCTCTTGTTTCAATGTTAGATGATGTAGGCATGGATTAATGTACATGATATGTTGTTTCTGATATTTAATGTGCCTCATTAAAGAAGCAAACTCCTAAACAAAGTCACCAAGAAGTGTTTGAGTTTTTCCTTCTCGCTCTCACTTGTTGATTGAGAGAATCTTGGAATCAGTTCCACCACCTAGGAATCTAACTCCTTAAGGTGGGGAAGTAGTCTAGGTGAATATATATGTTCCATTTCTCTTTCAGAGAGAAGGGTTTGACTTATGTGGAGGAGGCTTGCATGTAATGATCTTCTCAGCTAATACATAGACAGTTGCAGCTATTTTTAAGGAACTCTAGCCCAGTGAGTTCATAGTGTTTGTTCTTCTTTATATCTATTTTCTAATGGTTAAATCATATTTATCAACATGTTTTGTCTTCTTTCTATGGATACCTTTTAGTTAAAAAGACAGGATTCTTGATTTCAAGCTCTGTTTATATGGTTTTCATAGTTGTGTTTACGTCTTCTAAAAGCTAATGAACTGATATTTGATTATGCTCATTAGTCTCTTCTAAGATTTCTATTCTATACTACATTGACAATATTCCAAGTACACCATGGCCTTATGTTACCTAGCTCCTTTCTATATTTCTTTTGTACTCCTAAAGCCTAGACCTAATCATTGGCTTCAAATTCTAGTCCAACAAACCCTAAAATCTAAAATTCATCAACACACAAACAATCATACATATCTAGCCTAAAACTTATTGCTTTAAAAACATTTCATTGATAAAAAACTTTGAGATATCCCTCTCTTTCTCAGTAGGGCTAGATACTTAGCTGAATTGGTTTTAGGTTACCCTTCTTGATCTCCTCCTCAGCCTAGGAAATTTTAAGGGACTAACATGGTACACATAAGAAAAATTTTGCAAACTGGAAGGTGTATCAAAGGCTCATGAAGCTGTGATTTGGATATGAAAATAACCACATTATTGAAAATATAGAAGGAAGGATGAACTGCATGACCATTTGGCTCATTAGATGAAAGCATGGGGAGAGGAATCACAGCCTAAATGGGTACGTATATTATGCCATACCTTGGATACTATTCCGATGAATTGGTACTTAGAAACATAGTTGTGACATGGAACTGTGGAGTGGGACATTCTAAAGGAAATATTCCTGCTAACATTTAGTTTTGAGGATAGATTTGAATATATTGATGAAGCATTACAAGAAATCAAGGCTACAATATTTAGAATGCCTATAGATCCTATCTCATGGGTACAACCTAACTAGAGTACGTAGTTGTACCATGCTCTGGAGTGTTACAATGTTACCACATAAGAGGGTGAGGAAGATCCCAGGAATATCAATATCCCTAAGTCAGAGGGACAACGTGAAGTCATTGGGATTGAGGTAGAGGTTCCTGACATTTCAAAACCATTAAAGGCCAAGCAAGTGAACATTGGGTTGGAAGCACAACTGAATTTCGTGAATATAGGTGATTATTGGGATGAGGACACTGTCGATAAAGTTAGAGTGTTGTGACGTGGATATAGATACTTGTTTCCCAAAAAGTTATTTGATTAAAAAGGGATAGTAGGTGATCTAGGTGTCATGACGATCAATTTGAAGCCAGATGAAAAGCCAGTAAAGTAGTATCCTTACCGATTGAATCCTAAGTACAAAGAAAGGGTGCATGAAGAACTGGATAAGATGCTTGTAGTAGGAATTATTGAGCCTGTAGAAGAATTAGCCTGGATTATTCCTATGGTAGTTCAAGAGAAGAAGAGAAAAGGTGTAATCTGGATTTACATATATCTAAGGAACTTGAATGATGCTTGTGTACATGATCCATCCCCTACGCCATTCATAGATGAAGTATTGGAGAAAGTTGGTGGTCAAGAAGCATACTCTTTTATAGATGGATTCTCAGGATATCAACAAATCAAGATCGCGCCAGAAGATTGAGGTATGACTACCTTCACCACAGAATGGGGCTCTTTTCAGTATACACTTATGCCCTTTGGACTTAAGAATGCCCCTACAATATTTTCTAGGGTGGTAGTTTCTGCCTTTAAGGAATTTATTCGTGAGTTTTTAGAGCTCTACTTTGATGATTGGATAATGTTCATGTTAGTTAAAAAGCATGTTGCAAGTATTCGTCTAATGTTGGATACTTGTAGGAAGTATCACATCTCTCGAAATCTAAATAAGTGTATATTTTGCGTACCATATGGGATAATTTTGGGCCACATTGTTTGTAAGCAAGGGTTGATTGTGGACCTAGCCAAAATTGCAATGATTATCAATTTAGAGTCCCTGAGGTATGTAAAATATCTACATGCAACATAGGGCCATACACGATACTATAGAAAGCTTATTAAGGCATACACACAGATCACTGTGCCCATGGAGAAATTACTGAAGAAAGATGTGACATTTTTCTAGGATGATGATTGCAAGAAAATCTTACATGTTTTGAATGAAAATGTGGTTATGACACCTATTATAGTATTCCTCGATTGGAATAAATAATTCCATGTAAATGTGGATGCATCCTGCGTAGTACTAGGAGTAGTTTTAACTCAACCAGGTGCTCCAGATATCGACCACCTGATTTCATTTGTGAGAAGAAAAATCTCGAAGGAAGAGAAGAATTATTCAACCACAGAGAGTGAATTATTGGCAATGGTATATGTGCTTCAAAAGTTTAGACATTATCTATTGGGTGCACACCTCAAAATGTATATAGACCATTCAACTTTGAAGTAATTGATCAAAAAGCCTATGTTGGGGGGGGGTCGATTTGTAGGTGGTTATTCCTATTTTAGGAATACAACTTTGAAGTAATTGTGAGAACAGGAAGATTCAATGTTGGACCTGATCACCTTTTGCGAATTGAGAATGGCGAAGAACCAAATCTTGGTGAAGGATTTCCTGACACACAACCCTTTGTTGTATGTGTTGCAGACGAAAATTTTCCGGATATAATCCAATTCTTCTCTACAGGTGTAGCTCCTGAAGGATATACGATGTAGCAAAAGAAGGAATTAGTGGTCAGGGCTGCATATTTTTCTGTAATTACAGGGGACTTGTATAAAATGGGGTCGGATGAAGTTTTGCATAGGTATGTACCAGATTATGAAAGACGAAGTATCCTTGTTGAAGCACATGGAGGATTTGATTGAGGAAATTATGCTGGAAAAGCGACAGTACAGAAGATCCTACGAGTTGGGTTGTGGTGGCCAATCATACACAAATATTCCAAGGAATATTTTAGGGCATGCAATGTCTACCAAAGGATTGAGAAGCCATCATGAAGGGATGAATTTCCTATGAACCCGCAAGTATTATTACAAGAATTTGAAAAATTGACAATAGATTTTGTGGGGCCTATTTAGCCACCAGGAAAAACAATATGTGCGCACTACATCATCACAACGACATAATACTTGACCTGGTGGGCTAGGGCACATCCCATAAAGGATTGCAGTACAACTACAACTATGAAGTTTATATTTGAATACATTTGTCTAGGTTTGACTATCCTAAGATTTTGATGAGTGACAGGGGTTTGAATTTCTAGAATGAAACGATCACTGCTTTGATAGAGGAATTCTAGATTTATCATCAGAAGAACATGCAATACCATCCTAAAGAAAATGGAATAGTTGAAGCTTTCAATAAGATCCCAGATAATATTTAACAAAGATCTGTAACATGAATATGAACGATTGGGATGTGTGCATACCAACTTTTCTTTTGGCATATAGAACTACCTATAAGAAGCTGGCTGGAAATATATCATTTCAACTAGTTTATGGACAAGAAGCGGTGATGACAATGGAATACATTGTGCCTAGTTTGAAGATTGTTGTAGTCATAGAGATGGAAGATCAAGATTTAATGGAAGAATGCCTTATGTAGATACTTGAGTTAGAAGAAGATCGATTCTTGGTAGGTTTCCATTAGCAAGTGCAAAAGGCTAGAGAAAAGGTGTGGCATGATCGCCACATTAAGAAACGAACCCTTAAAAACGAATATTTAGTACTACTATATGATAAGAAGTTTACTAAGTTCCCAAGAATGTTTCAGATGCATTGGCTGGGAACATAGATTGTCAAGGAGATTACAGATGAGGGAGCAGTTCATCTCATGAAGCTAAATGGGGAGCTATTTCTGGGAAGAATCAATGAGAGCTGGTTGAAGTTATATAGGGGTGATCCCACCCTTGCACGATAACTATATGGATGTAGGACAGTCTTAGTACTTCAGGTAGTTGGAAGGAACTATGGGTGTTGGGCCTCAAATATTCCCATTTTTCCACCATGCAAATACCATTATTCATACCCTAAATTCCTATGTTTTTAACACATTTCACACTCTAATTCAACACTTTGCCGTTAATTCATATCTTACACTTCATGGTTGATTATCATTAGTTTTCTTGACTTTTCAATGATTGGAGATGAGTTTTTCATGATTTACTAATGATGTTTTTTCCAAGTTTATTTTCTACAGGGATTCATTGCCAAAATTCTTCACAAGTCAATTAAACTAGTTTCTACAGGTTAAGTAGAGAATGTATATAGATTAAAATATCAATTTTTGATCATATGAAGAAGAATCTTGAAATTATGACACATGGATTTTGTTCATAGTACCCTCATTTAAGTAAAATGGAAACAAAAATTCATCTTTGTGAAGAAGTTATGGTCAGGGAAATATTCTAGTGAAAGTTAAGTACAGAATCAGTGCCGCAATTCTGAGTTAAGTACATAATCGTTGTGTTTGATGATTTTGGATCAGCCACAGTTCCATATATTTTGGGTTGAAGTTTTATTTTGTTTGTTTTTCAAGCTATATGGAAAAGTAATCAGATATTATATATCTCAATCATGCTATGCATATATCATGAGATTTCCCAAGACAAATTTGCCATAACCGATTCCAAAAAGATCATTGAAATGCATTTTTGTAATTTTGTTATCATTTTGCTAAGATCAGGTCCTTAATCTTGGGATATCAAATTGTAAAAGCATAGTATATATTTTAGTCGTTCAGAGCTAGGGAGTTATAAGGAGTTGCAAAGAGTTACATAGGAGAGGAAGCACAATTACATTTGTTGGTTGTTGTATATTAAAACTTTGTTTTTGGATGAATAAAGGATGATGAAGTTGTTGTAGCTTTGGTGTCCATTTTATGGATTGAGTTTAGACCTGCAACACATGGACAGGAAAGGTTGCCTGAACCCTTGGCATTTTCAGGGTTAACATAGAGATGTAAGTGTGTTTCTTTCCTTTTTATTTTTATATTCCTTGCAAATGGTTTGAATTAGATTTAATTGTTTTGTCAATTTATTTATGCATTTTAGATTATGTAATTGGTTCTTGATTTATGGTTTGATACAATGTTGGGTCCCTATAATACTAGTGATTGCCCCATTACTATTGTAGTTGTACCTCTTATTAATATTGTTGTGCCCCTATTGTCCCCATATTGTTATTACTGTGCCCCATAGAATCCCTCTATTGTTATTTTTGTGGCTTTATATTACTATTGTTAGGTCAACTGGGTTATATTGTGACTCCTTAGACTCCTATATATAGAAAAGAGGTTTTTTCATTTGAATCATCCAAAAATTGTTCATTTATGTAATGTAAAGGGGTTTCCCCCTTGAAGAGGCTGAATTCTAAGGCGTTGTTCTCTCTTTTCTATTTTTTTGTGAGCTGGTTTCATAACATTTGGTATCAGAGCTTTGGATTCTAGGGTTTCGCTGCTCCAAATAGGTCATCATGGAATTTTCACTATAACTTTTTTTTCTGTGACGTTTCAGAAGCAAAAAAAAAAAACCCATTTAAGACGAAATCGCACTGAACCTTGGATCCAAATTTCAGAGCTTTTCGCGCTATATTTGCGGAGATATGATCTGAGGAAGTTGGTCTTTTTGCAGACTCCTAAATTACATTCCAAGCAGGTGACCTGGGGAAAATCATCATAACTTTCTCTCTGAGCATTGGATTGAAATTTTGTAAGGTACAGAAAGAGGATGGACTGTAGTTTCTTGTATATATTTTTAGAGCCAAAGGTCGAAATAGGGACATGTGGCACGTCGTACAAGTTAGCTCTACTAAATTATTCTATAATCAGGTCACTGTGGGAGATTTGGCATAACTCTTCATTGGAGAATCCAATTGGGGTCATACTAGTGGCATTGGAAAGAGGACACAAAGTGCTACCATAGGCTGCAATTTCAAAGCTGGATGATCTGAAATTACAAAGATACATCAGAGACAATATCAAGCTCCTACAAAGTGAAAAAAGGTGTGTAGATTTTTTAAATTTTTTGCTTAAGCTTGGTTTGAAAAATTATTTTGAAGGAATTTAAAGGGCATAATAGAGCATTAGTATCGGTAACTGATGCCCCGAGGAAAGAAAATGCAAACACATAGTAAGCAATCTGAAAGCTTTAGCATGACTCATGAAGAAGAGGAGGAAATGCTACATGATATATCAAAATTACAAGACCAAGTGCAACAAATTTCACTCTCACAAAAGCTAACAGAAGCTAAGATAAATGGCTTGGAATATAAGATAAAGGGTGTGGAAGCCAAGATTGGCGATTTGAAGATAGATTTGAAGGCAGATTTGACAAAGTTTCTACAAGAAATACTTACTAATGGTGAAAGAGGAGTAAAAGAAACTCATGATGTGAAAAAAAGAAATGTTAATCATGACTTCATAGACTCTAATGTTGGATCGAAGACACACCATATTCCAAGAATCGATATGAGGAAGTTTGATGGCAAGGATCCAACAACATGGATATTATAGATGGAGCAATTTTTCGATCTCAATAATGTGCAAAACACACAAAATGTACGTATTTCAACTTTATATTTGGAACCAAATCAGTTTGTATGGTATCAATGGCTTTGCTCTCGTAAGTAATTTATCACTTGGGCAATTTTTATGGAAGAATTGACAACACATTATGAGGATACAAAAAGCAACACCTTTTTTAGCCAATTGATAAGTCTAAAAAAAAAGGGTTCAATAATGGAGCACATTGAGGAGTTCCAAAAATTGAACATAAGGATAAAAAATATTCCAGAGGAGCATAGGATTGATGTGTTCATAGGTCTTTAAAGGATAATATCCAACATGATGTTCGCCTTTGGGAACCTGATTCATTAGAGAAGGCATTCAGGTTAGCAAGAAAAATGGAAAGCAAAATTATGGCAACCAGGAAGCATACCACTCACGACTATAAAGATGGAAGTGTTGTCGCCGCTAGTCTTCCACAACCTATAAGGTTGTGTTGATTCCTTGAAAATTGCTGCAACAACATTGGGGAAAACCACCCGGTTTGGACCTTAATGCAGCTCCTTTTCCATTTGGTGTGGTGGCTTTGACTGGAAATAATGGGACCAGTTTCCTAATGATGAATAAAAAGGGGATGGATAAATGAGTGGTTTTCTAATAAAATGGTAATGGATAAATGATTTAATCTAAAATGTAAAAATATGAACAACTATCCTATCCCTGGAAATTTCTGTTTTTAGTGTAATGTTTGATAATCTTTGTCCACAAACATGCATATAGATGATTCTATTGGTAAACAAAGACATTCATTCATATGATAATTACTTTGTTCAAATAGTTGAACAAAGTAATCAATAAAACATTATTACACTTATCCTTTATATATCACTGATACATATATAACTAAAATAATAACATTCCTTAAACATTCAATAGTGAAAAATATAAGGATTATTGTTGAAAACACATACATATATCCAATGATAGCAAGAGTAATCAAATGACGATTCACATAAAAGAACGAAACAAGATCATAGATAATAGTACCATATGTGCTGTAAATCATTCCTGATATCAATCACATTCGAATTCCTTTTTCCAACTTAGAAATACGTTCACATCAAGGCAATAGTGCATGTCCCATAAAAGCTTTCTTCGTTAGAATTTGGAATATTGGCCCAGTCTTTATAAAAAATATACCAGAAGCACAATAGTGCAACTTCCAGGTTTGAGTCTTATACAAAAACTGAGGACCCTTTCTAAATGCACGAAAGGGTCTATAAATACTAATTAACCGAACGAACTACAAAAATAAAATGCTATTTAATTGGTACAACTAAATCTTAAATATAGCCTCCACAACAAGTTTGTTGGTAGTCGGCAACATGATTCATTGTTTCGGCTATTCTCCCTTTGATTTGAGGTAGCAGATTGCAAGCATCGGTTCCAATTCTGTAGGGCAGCTGAGACGAGAATGGAGTTGAGCTGAGTATGTGGCATCATGTATTTCGGGAATGATACAACTGATCGCATCGGTTAAACACTTGAGGGCAGCCCTTTGACTGTATGGTTTTACCAAGAAAAACCAATAGGTATCCCAAGTTAAACTTTGGATGCCATTGATTAATCTTCCATTCTTCTCCAACTCTTGATTGCATGCCTGCTCCAATGTCTTAGCTGACAACAATTTACCTGGGGTACATTGTGAAATCATGCTAGATAGATAAAGAGTGTTATTGATTAACTCAATTAAGTTACTTGTAGATAATCTACATCTGGAAACCTCTCTCTCTACTTTCATCAGTTGTGACTTCCATTCTAAGAACAGGATGTCCTTGTGTGATTCTAGGATTTTGGGTAGATTTGCTGCCTGCCCCTCATTGGTGTCTTGCCAAGCAAGACAATTTGTCAGAGTCTCATCGACCTGTTCCAAATCCTACCTAGCATCAACTGATTTGTCACCTATTGATGTTGTTATATTACAAAGGGGCTCAACCAGAGAAATGTTATGACATAACAGTCTTAACTGTGTCACCAATGCCTTGCTAATTTGTAGCGCTTTGGATATGAAATCGGAAGGTTGTGGAAGACTCTTGAACTTCTCTATTTGAAGTGGCAGCTAATCAATTTGCTCATCTTTCATCTTCACCATTAGTTCATTCATCATCTTTAACCTGGCCAATGCTTTGGATAATTATTTCTGCTTTTGTATTGCGCTTGAGTCTATTCTCTGTTTCTCTTCAAGAAATTGCTTATTCAATTGATTGTTTAATTTTTGCTGTGTTGATAATTGTTGTTCCAACTGTTCAATTTTCTGCTGTGCTTTGGACACCTATGTTTGCAACAAAACAATTGCTTGGTCCTTTTCTTTAAGTAGATTACTCACTTCTGATGCCTTGTCCATAGTGGCTACCGAATAAGCTCCGGCATACTGAGAAAGCTTCGTTAGGTCATTGGAAGGGTCAAACTCTTATTTCCATACTACATTAGCTATCTCTGTTTGCTCTGGAAATAGGGAAGGTTGATCAAGTCTTCTCCTTTTCTGTTGTATTTTCACTACAGCCCTGTGTTTTGGACTGTAAAAGACATCTAATGGAGGTATTTCCTCCACCTGCAAAATAATTTGATCAGAGGGATCTTTTGGAATCATTTCTAGATCTGTGCTAGGGGGTAAGCCGCTAGTTCCTTGATTCAGAACCGTTGTTGACATTGTATCTTGTCCATCTGTTACTTTGGGTGTATTGGCACCTTTTGGGCCTTCCAGATTTCTTATGATGGAGTCAAATAGCTGCCATTCTTGGAGTAGTTTAGGATCAATCTGGGTATCCACATTGATATCTTCGCTGCCCTTATCTTGCTCCTTTTCTTGCTCTTTCTCCTGTTCTTTCTCTTTCTCTTTCTCCTGCTCTTTCTCTTTTTCTTTCTCCTGCTCTTTCTCTTTTCC
>APFE030070699.1:78047-108630 GCA_000404065.3 Pinus taeda | reverse complement strand
CTTTCCACTCCATTTTCGACCAGGGATGAGTAAGAGATCTTCATTCTCCAAGTGGAAGTAGGAACTATCAGAGAGAAGACACTAATCAAGATCCCAAAAGATGACTCACTTCTCTGTAATCATCTATATATGGATCCCTCATCATAGAGATCTAGAGGCTGGAATTTTGTAATTAATAGAGAAGTGTTGTCAGTATTCTTGTGTACATTCACAGTGTTGGGTGCTTTTTCTTTGCTTAAGGTGAAAGAATGGCTTCTTAGCTGGAGGATGATGCTAGGTCAGAGCTGCTCATGGTTGTAATCATCTTGGTACTTTTATCTGAATAAATATATTCTTATTTCCTTCCATATCCTGGTGTATTTGTCTATATGTGCTTGCATATGGTAAATATACATTTGATCCTACATTATTTGTGAATTTAGATCCTTGTTTCTTGCATAGTAGTATGTTTCTGTGATTCTACAGGTCCTTTTTGAAGCTGAGTAGACAAAGAGCGAGCAACAAAACTCTATCAAGAAGGAGAGGGAATCGAGCGCAAGACTCAGGGTGGCCCTCTTGGTTCTCCTCTCATCTATTTTCATAAAAGGAATCAACAGTAGACTTTGATTGTTTGTTTCTAAGATAGCCACACATCTTAGTGGGAATAGTAGCATCCATGTGGACACTATTCCCGTATAACACCGAGGGGTCTCCCAAAACTTCCAACCATCTCTTGAACCATCCAACTATCCACCAACATCCCTACGCCACCTTACACACCACCAAAAGAGATTAGCTTGCACACTTGTTTTTTCATGAAAAGCATAAAAAGGCAAAACAGATTTATTCGAGTCCTTTACATGCATAACAGTAATGTTTGATTTTTTTGACTTCCACGCATAGGACAAAAGAATTTTTTTCATGTTATATTAGCATTATTACAAAGCATAGCTCTTAGCAATTAACTAGGAAATGGTGTGTGTTAGCATTTAAATTCAGTGTTTTTAATTATTACAATAGATCATTTCTTTCTTAGAGTATATTTCTATATCTTTCATCAAGGAACCAAGCTTCTTCTGAATCCATAGAGGTCTAGCTTGAAAACCTTAGTGGTCTCTCGCCAACTAAACAATGACAAAGGGGAGAACCATCACTTTCACTTGTGTATACAACACTGTCACCTCCAAGTTTGCAAAAACCATGGGTTGATAAAGTGAACTTGGTAGCCCAAGAGTTGTAGCATTCTTGCTGCAATATTGTTGCTGATCACTTTTTGGCACCATTTTCGGGGATGTGTCTGAGTAATATGTGATTAATGCTTTCTTTCTTCTATTTCTTATTTCTAATATTCTGCTCTTAGTTTCATTTATGCAAAAGTAATTCAAATTGCTTTCCTTTCATTCTGCATTCATGGCTTTCCTTTCAATTCTGCAAGTTACATTTCAATCAAGTAGTTAATATTTTCATTCAGTCAGTAGTTTTCATTTAGTCTACAATCACTTTCAAAGTTTGAAAAAATCTCAAAATCAAACAAGAGCATTTCTTTTCATGCCTCGTAGGAATAGGGATAACTTAGGGAAATTTTTTCCAAATACCCCCACTACTTCCACTAGCTAACCTTCCCTCTTCTTTAGTGGCTGTGAAGTGGAGGAACCCTTAGGTGAGAAACTAGACATATCTAAAGAACTTGTAGGGGAAGAAGAACAATAAAAACCCATTCTTACTGAGCCAATGGCTGAAAACAAAAATGATAGAGTGAATAGAGAGAGAGTTGATGGTGCCTTCCCCATCTTGGAAACTAATGGGGACACTAAGATGAACAATACAAGCCCGTTTTCCCTTCCTCATTTCCATGGCCTGACCACAGAAGATCTTGAAAATTACCTATTTGACTTTGTTATTATATGCCGAACCTATGACTACACAGATGATGAGCAGAAGTTGAAACTATTTCCATCTACCCTCAAGGATGCACCTTTGCGCTAGTTCATCGGTTTACCTAGGGATAGAATCACAACTTAGGCTCAGATGCAGCAAGCCTTCAACAACAAGTATCAAGATTATTGTAGGTCTAAATATAGTAAAGAGGAAATTTTTAGGATCACCTTAGGTAATGATGAATCCCTAGAGGATTATGAAGAAATATTCCATCTTAGTTACAAAAGGGTGAGGTGCACACTTGACCCTGAGTCAGTGAAACTGGTCTTGCTTAGAGGAGTAAGGGAAGACCTTTTGGATACCCTACACTTGTTAGTAGGAGCAGATATATACCAGTTACCCTATGAGGATATCAAGACTGTCTCTAGAAACCATTCTATGGAAGCTAGGAAAAAGTGTAGGGGAAGTCAACCTACGGTCAATACATGCTCTTCCAATCATCCATCAAGAGTGAAATTGGAAACATGCTAGAACATTTCAAGAGTGAGATGCCATAAACCCTTGCCTTACAAATGGATAGTATGCACATTAGGAGAAAGTAGGAGGAAGAAGAGAGAGCCTTGGCCATTTTTTGTCCTAGATGCACTAGGAGGAACCCTAGGAATGAATTTCCATTGAATTATATTGAAATTTTCTTATTCTGTGAAGAAAACCACTCCAGAGACAAGTTCCATTCTTTGGTTGGACTCAAAGTTGGATATGAAGGAGCTAAAGGGGTCACTGAGCAACTGTGCTACATAAACCAAAGGAGACCTCCTGGGCCTAGGCCATACTAGCAGGGCATGCAAGGCTCACCACCTGCATATTAAAACCCAAACCAGACCACATCCATACCTTCTTGGGGACCCCCTACTCATCCTTCCTTGTACACATCTCCTCCTTGGTCCTTTTCATCTTAGTATCATGCCTAGCCAGCTAGCGAGTTATTTCAACCATATTATCTGCCACAACCTCAATCGAATGCATCGCCTAAGGGGTGGAGGGCCTAGTACAACAATGTTCCTACTTTATTTTGTTCCCCACCTACCCAACCACATATGTTACACTCTACTCCACCTAAACAACCCAGATGCCTACCCTGCCAAATCCGAACCCGAACAATAGACAGGCACAACAGGTATACAATGGAGAAACATCATATCCATCCTATGTTGTGGAGATCCAGTAAATTAACTTGAGATCTAGGAGAGTTCTCTTGAATAACCAACCTCCACCTCCAACTAGGGAGGTTGGAAAAGAAAAAGAGGAAAGCATTCTTAAAATAAATCCACCCTTTCTTGAGAGATTAACTCAACCACTCCAGCCTACCCCAGAAGAGACTGAACTTCTGGGAGAATTGAAAAACTTATGTGTCAAGATTCCACTTCTCCAAGCCATCAAGGATGTACCTATTTTCAACAAGTTGATTAAGGAGAATTGTTTCAATCATCTAGGGAGGCGAAAAAGAGATGCCCCTACCATTAATGTCATTGGACAACTGTGAGACTTAATGTTGGGGTAGGTAATCTGTGCAAAGTATTTGGAACCCAGAAGCCCTATAGTAGATGTGCACATCAATGGAACCATTGTCCCAGACACTTTGATCAATATTGGGGCTGCCATTAACGTGATGATCAGGGACACCATGCTCAATCTCAACCTCCAAGTTTAATTGAGAAAGACCACAATAGACCTACAACTTGTAGACTGCTCCACAGTGAGCCCTGAGGGGATTGTAGAGGATGTGATGGTCTCCGTTGGCTCTTTGGATTACCTTGCATATTTCCTAGTTCTCCAGTCGAAGGCTCAACTTATTTGTTATCCTCTCATCCTTGGGAGGCCATGGTTGGTCACTGCTGATGCTTACATTAGCTGGAGAGCTGGGAATATGACCATCAAGAATGGGCATATGTCCAAGTAGTTAGTCCTATACCCTCTTGCTCAGCCATTTCTACAATATGATTTACCTTTATGGCTGGAAGGGGAGGAAGAAGATAAAGTTTGTTCTGCCTAATTGTATACCTTAAAAACAACCATGGGATGGGGACAACATGATGATGATCATTTGATTGAACACCTACTCCAAATTCCAACTGGTAGTACATTGTCCCTTGAAGAAGTAATAAAGGAAACCCATAAAAACCATCTAATTGATCTGTAATTGGTTGATTCCAACCCTCTCCATGTCAAAACCATATAATTTGGCTGTAAGATAACATTGAAAATCAATCCATCTCTTTCTGTTCTCCAAGAGGAGAAGTTGTGCAACATGCTAAAGGAATATCTGGATTCCTTCGCTTGGAGTTACAAAGAAATGAAGGGAGTACACCCCTCAGTGTGTACTCACAAAATTTACATCAAAGAAGGTTGCAAGTCAGTCCGTCAACCCAAAGGAGGATGAAAACAACTCTTAAAGATATAGTCAAAGAAGAACTGCAAAAATTACTAGATACGGGATTCATTTATTCTATCTCTGACAGTGAGTGGGTCTCTCCTTTGGTGTTAGTTCCCAAGAAAAATGGTAAGTGGAGGATTTGTGTTGATTACAATGCGTTGAACAAAGACACAAATAAGGACCATTTCCCTTTGCCTTTCAATCACCAAGTGCTAGATGGCCTGGCAGGGAAAATGTTCTTCTCTTTCCTAGATGGATTTAGTGGGTACAATCAAATCCAAATTAGCCTAGAAGACCAAGATAAAATGTTCTTCTCGTTCCTATAGATTCCTTCCTTTTGGCCTACATAATGCTACTGCCACTTTCCAAAGAACAGTCATGAGTATATTTTCTCAGTTAGTCCATGATGTAGTAGAAATCTACATGGATGACTCCACACCTCATGGGGGTGATTTCGAGGAGGCTTTTTCCAACTTAGGTAAGGTACTATAGAAATCCATTGAAATGAACATGTCTCTCAGTCCCAAAAAATGTGAATTCTTAATGACTGCACGGACCATGCTGAGTAATTCAATATCTTATTAGGACTACACGTGGGCCCAAACAAAATAGCTATCATCGAAAGGGTCCCACCTCCTTAAAAGCAGAGAGATGTTAGAAGTTTCCAAGGGTTAAATGGATAATACCGAAGGTTCATAAAGGACTTCAGCAAATTGGCCTCTCCTTTATTTGGGTTGTTGGCCAAAGACTCTAGGTTTATATGGTCAAAAAGCTGTCAAGAGGACTTGGACATCGTGAAGAACAACTTAACCACTGCACCGATTCTCCATGTCCCAAATTTGGCCCTTCCCTTTCATATTCATGTTGATGCATCACACAAAGAAATAGGAGCAACCCTAGGTCAAATAGATGAAAAAATTCCTTATGCCATTTACTTTATCAGTAAGAATATGTCAAAGGTTGAACTCAATTACACAATGACCAAAAATGAGCACCTGGCTGTTGTGCATTCATTGAACAAATTCAGGCATTATATTACAGGCTATCAAACATTTATCCATACTGACCATGATACAATAAAATATTTAATGAGTAAACCCAACGTGAATGCTCGTATTATAAGATGGTTACTTTCATTACAGCAGTTTGATCTAACTATTGTTGATAAGCCTTGCATGAAAAATATTGTTACAGACTTTTTGTCCAAATTAACTCTACCTATAGGTGAGGAGGGAATGGTTGGTGACCAGTTACTGGATGATCACCTGTTTACCATTTCAATCCTCTCTCCATCGTTTGCTAACATATCAAACTATTTGGTATCTGCATAGTTCCCACTGAATATGTCCTCTAAAGAGAAAACCAAGGTTATAAGGAACAACGCCCCCTTCACTTGGATTGGGGGCAATCTCTTCAAAATTGGCCCAAATTAAATCTTGAGGTGTGTCAGGGAGGAGAAAGTATTTGACATCTTTCTAACCTGTCATGATGGGCCTTGTGGAGGTCACTTTGCAACAAAGAGGAAAACATTCAAAGTGCTACAAGCAGGCTATTGTTGGCCCACTCTTCATTAGGATGTGAAAATACATACTAATCAGTGTGATTGGTGCTAAAGGATGGGAAAGTCTACTCCAAGGGATGAAATGCCTCTGTAATCTCAAATGGCTTTCGAGAAATTTGACAAGTGGGGCATGGACTTCATTTGACGTATTGACCCACCTTCCAAGAAAAAATAGTACGTCATTGTGTGCACTGACTATCTGACTAAGTGGGTTGAGACCAAGGAAATTAAGACAACAACAAAGGAGAAGGTAGCCGAGTTCCTAAGAGAGACTGTATTTTAAAGATTTGGGTACCCTAGAGAGTTGGTCACTGATTAAGGCAGCCGGTTTACCTCCAATATGATTGAAGGCTTGCTCAGCTAGCACAAGCTCAAGCATAGGACCTCCACTCCATAGGGCCCACAGGCTAATGGGAAGGTGGAGGTGACCAACAAAGCGCTGGAGGGCATCATGACCAAAGTGTTTAATAGCATCAAGAAAGATTTTGCAGATAGACTAGTTGAGGCCACCTGGGCCTATAATACCACCTGGAAGACAACTACTCGATTCACACCCTATGAGCTGGTCTATGGAAAAAAGGACCTATTGTCCATTGAGTTTGAGTATAACACATTAAGGATGGTAACCCAACTAGATCTAGATCTCAGCAGTGCACAACAAGAGAGATTGCTTCAGTTAAATGGTTTAGATGAGTTCAGAACGCAAGCCCTCCTACACACAGAGGTAACCCAACTTCATAAGAAGATCTAGCATGATAAGAACATCAAGGATAACAAATTTCAAGAATGTGATTGGGCCTTGTTATATGATTCAAGATATAAGGACTTTAAGGGCAAGTTAATGACAAGATGGCTAGGACCTTACATTACAGAAAGATGTCATGATAATGGTTCAGTGCATATCTAAACCATAGATTCAGAGGTCATTGCTTTACTTGTTAATGGGCACAGACTAAAATTTTACAAGAGGCCATTGCCAAAGCGAGAGTTCATTGATGGTATCAATAAAACAGTGATGGTGGTTGAGCAAGTTTCACCTCCTGCCTCATCAAATAATTGATAAAAAAAGGCAAAGAAAAATAAGGACTTAGGTGAAAGCCTCGATGAGGTGCCTCAGTCCCACTATTGGGTTGAAAACCTCTTGGGGTGGTCCAATGGTGTTGAAAAAACAAAAAAGCAAAAAAAAGCAAACAAAGAAGAAAATGATAAGATCTTTGGGTGAAAACCTCTCTTGGTGTGCCCAAGGAAAATAGCTAGGATGAAAACCTCTTAGAGGTAGAGTAGTTGTTTAAAAAGAAGAAAAAGGAAAACAAATCACGAAAATTTCTATTTGCAGGTCGGCAAGGAGGACGATCAAAGAACAAAGGAGGATAAAAAAGGGACCTATTTCACTCACATTTTTATTTTTCCACCCATCATTATTCATCACTCCACCATTTCTTTCATTTTTTTCACTCCTTGCTTCAATTTACAGGGGGACTCTGTTTTCTACAAGATCCCTTCTAAACCTACAGGATTCCCTGAAAACCTATAGGATGATCCTGTAGTAATTACAGTGACTTAGGAATCCTACAGGAAGTGACCTAGGGCAATAAAATGACCTACCATGTGACAAAATAACATCCCTACATGACCACTTCATTACGATACGTATGTCCACTTTCATAACCCCTTCATTCACCATCAAAAAAATCAGTTTTAGTAAAAAATATAAAAAAAAGAAAAATTATATTTTTCACAATCTTCAAGAGAAACACAGAAAAATTTGAAACAGAGAGAATAAGGGAGCAACACCTGAGTATTTCTCATTCTCAACACTCCCAATCTTCCTCTCAATCCATGTCATCATCCTCAAAATCACATCAAAGGAAATGATTAGAAATTCTGAAGGATAAGCATCTGCAAGACATCCTGTAGGAAATCCTGTAGCAAACTATCTCACAGAAAAAAATCATGAGTAGCAGCAAGCTTCCATCATGAAGGTCCAAGGGTAGAAGGAGCTCTAGAGTAGAAGTAACACCATCATCTTTAACACTGGGTATCTACACATCAAAGGAATCATCAGAGAGCAATAAAAAAGGAAGGAAAAGTATCATGCAGCCAACACACAATAATCACCTCAGTTCTTGAACAACTATAGCAAGGTATTGGCACCACAGATAAGTATCTCGCTTCACTCTCTCATTTGCATAATGTAGTCAAAAGATGTAACAGTTACGAGTAAGTTGGTTTATAAGCAGAAGGTGGCAAATTAACTTGGCCACCTTCATTCAGTTGACAAAGACAAAACAATTGGTCTTCCCACATGTGGTAGCATTTAAGTCAAAGAAAGAGAGGAGAACAAAAAAAAGCAATTAAATCTACATAGGCATGAACTAGGAGTTGATTACGAGGAGAGGGGAATGATGAGGTGGTAGTGGGGACCAATGGTCCAAAAATGGAAAATGTACCTATGTTTCTAGCACACCACCTCACATAAGTCGATCATAAGAGGAAATAATTGTGGATCCCCATGCACTCATGCATTCATCTCCTCGAGGCTCACTCTAGAAAAGTCGGTCTTATACCCAGGCAACCTATAGAAGATATATTCCACCATTCTCTTGCACAACAATTCCTACAAGATTACACAGGAAATCCTACAGGATCACACAAGAATCATATAGGATAGAGACAAACAATCTATAGGATTGGCCGAGAGGAGTTTCAGAAGGGAAAACATGGGGGTTAGCTACAAAAAACAGTATGAAGAGGTAGGCCCTATAATTACTTCCTCTTTTCAAAGAGAATTGAACAGAAAGTCGCCTAGTATTGAGTGAATTTGGCAACTGTGTGAGGAAATTGTCTCCACGGTTCTTTCAATTATTTACTTCTGCATTTAAAAATTGTATCAACCATCTCAGCACCTCAAAATTCACCAACAAAATGATACAGGGGTTTAATACAATGGAGCCCATTAACACTGTGAAAATCCACCAACACTCTCAAGTGTTAGAAATGTTTACAAGGCATAACTGGATGGGGTATTTTGAAAAATTAAGAGGGTATGATGATGAAGTGGCCTGAGATTTTGCTCTCTCCCTCATTCCACTGACTAGAGTCCATGGCAGTGTTATGGTGAGAGGCCTCTCCATAGAGCTCACCCTTGAACTCATCAGCAAGATTACCACACTTCCTCTAGGAGTGCCTTGGAGAAAGGAAGACAAGGGAGATAGCTAGATTGCCAAGAAGAAGTTATTTTTCTAGTGTGAGGAGCCCATTGAGGACAAAAATGGAGTAAGAAGAATGAGCCTACAATACCCTTGGAATGAGGTAAGTTACCACCTTATCAAATACATATCATATGAGGGTAGGTATAGTGTGGTTTATGGGTATCACTTTATGCTTCTTGAAGAATTGATTTTTGGAACAGAAACACCTCCTCACCAGAGACTTAGAATACCATACTTCATTCTGAAATCACTGATAGACACAAGCATAAAGGTGCAAGAGGGAAACCACCAATAGTTAGCACACCACGGGTTAATTAGAATCATCATATAATATGCCCTCCATAACCTCAGAATTCCTATCTAATGGGAAATTTTCAGAGACATGCAGACCGAGGAGGATGTCAAAGCCCTCACATATGACGTTAGTGCTATTGTCTCTACAAAAGATGAGGAAGAAACTAAAACAAAATGAGAAGAAATAGAGAGGGATGAAGATGAGACAAATGGGGAGGAAGAAGAGGAGAAAGAGAATGAAAGTAATGAGGAAACAAAGGAAGATGTCAAAGAGGAAAGTGATAAGCAAGATGAGGATCTAGAAGGAGGAGAAGAGGGGGAAAATAGAGAGGAAAAGGGCAATGGAAAAGAGGAGCCAGAAGAAAAGGAGGAGTCACCTAGGGTGTCTCTCGAACCCACTGAGAGAGAATTAGTAGTTGGCCTCACTTCTCTTAGCACCCCTATCAAACAAAAATGCAAAAGACAAAGGCAGACCCCCATATATTTCAAAATAAGGAAAAGCACAAGGATAAGGCAAGGGAAACCCCAATGAGTTTTTTCTTGATCCAGTACTGAGTTATCTCAAATGACTAAAGCTCTTGGGTTAGGTCCCAACCCTAGTAGCAAAGGCTCCTCTTCTTGTATCTGTATGCTTAGCTTAGTTTCGAGGGTTCATGGTTAAATTGTCTTTAGAAGTATTTCATTACAAGTAACATAGATTTGATTAATTGTTTATTAGTTTGCTTCCATGTGTGCCTTACTTTAGTAGCAGGTTAGAAGGGATAAAAGAAGCACCACAAATATGTCGGTAGGTTTCCTGGCCTCACTTCTTCCATCTGGAATCATGATTTGAGGAAAAGACCCTTATGAACCCCAAAAAGACAAATTTCCATTTCTTTCATAATATTTATATTTTACTGTACTTGAACCCGCAGTTGATCCGTTTTGCAAAGTAGGATTTTATTTCCATCTCTTCTATCTTCACTCTTGAAGTATATCTTATCCATGATTCCATTTTATTCAGCAATTTCCTCATGCATAAGGTAGGCAGTTAGTTCATTAAATTCTTCTTTTCTAGCTCATGAGAATACTTCTTGTTTACATGACTTCTGGAAATTACACATGTTTGATGCAAAGCAGGTGCTATAGAATTAGAAAGAGGTCTCATAGCAATAAACCACCTTCTAGCTTCCTCCAGCCATATGCCTTCCTTGCTTCATCAAGACCTTCACCAATTTTTTCATTTTAAATAGAAATTTTCCCAAGCATTTTGAGCGAATCCAACCATCTCCTAAACTTGGTTTTGGGTTCTAAGTGATCCTAGGCCTTTCCTTTCTCCATTCCACCCATCAAACACCTCCCCTAAGCCTTACATCACCTCCAAAACCCATCATTTTTTTCTTCGTTGTATCTTGTAGAAATATAAGGAATCTTGTAGGTTTCTAGTACATCTTGTACATTTTCCTGTAGTGGCCTGTTTTGAGGCCGAATTGAGGAAAAACCTCTAGGAAGCCATCCAAGGTCACCCAAGGGCCTCGCAAACCTTCCAAACATCTTCTGAAAATTCCAGCAATCCACCAACATCCCTAAGCCACCTGCCACATAACGAAAAGAGATTAGCTTACACAATTGATTTTTCATGAAAAGCATAAAAAGAAAAAATAGCTTTATTATAGTCCTTTACATGCATAACAACAATGATTGATGTTTTTGACTTCCATGCTTAGAAAAATATCATTTTGTTCATGTTAAATTAGTATTATTGCAAATCATAGCTCTTAGTGGTTAATTAGGAAATTATGTGCCATAGCATTGAAATTCAATATTTTTCATTATTACATTAGATTAACTCTCTCTTAGAGTAGATTTCTATTTCTTTCATCAAGGAACTAAACTTCTTATGAATGCACAGAAGTCTAGATTGGAAACCTCAGTGGTCTCTCGCTAGTTGAACAATGAAAAATGGTAGAACCATCACTTTTACTAGTGTATACAACACTATCACATCCAAGATTGTACAAACCCTAGGTTGATAAAGTAAAGATGGTATCCCAAGAGTTACATCATTCTTGCTACAATATTGGTGCTCATCACCTAGCTGGGCCCCACTGCAAGCTTCTCCCTCTCTGAGATGGGCCTTACACCATCACTAAGGTAGTAGGGGACAATGTTTTGGAGCTCAACATTCCACCATTCCTTGGCCAACATGTAGTGTTCAATGTGGACCACCTTCGATCATACTTTCCACTAGTATTGGACACATCAAACATTGCAAAGCAACTCATACCAATAGAGTTAAACCTAGACTACATGTAACATGCCAAAAATAATTGGCTTATGGACACAAAGATGAAGACTACTCACCAACAACGGATATAATTTTATCAGGTTGTAAAAGTTGTCCAACTCCCACACCAAGGAAAATGGCTCACTAGGGACCAAGTTCAGCAAAAGTTTCCCCATCTCATGGAGGCACTCAACACATTGGAGACCATTGCTTCCTAGGGGGGAGGATTGAACCAAGTGTATATTGGTGGACAACCACCTATTCTAATTGGACCCCCACCACTATTTATTTTATTTTTTTAGTTTCAGTAATTATAGCATGATTTACTATTTCTAGAAGTTTTTTGGGTCTTAAACTTCCACAGCCGTTTTGAGGCCATAAAATACGTTTTTTTTGGAGAATGGGAAAATATGAGGATGCGGATGTTGTTTTCATTTGAAATTTGTAGTCCTCAGATAGATATTTATAATGAGGTATTGCACATGTCAAACTAAGATCATATGCCAAGGTTACTACCTAGGAAGTTAATGTACCAACTTACCCAAATGGGGCCCATATTTTTCCCGCTCCTTATCCTAGGGTTAGGTTTTTCGATGTTTAGGTTTTCCATTGTTTCTTAATAACAAATAGGCCTTCAATCTTCATGGTAAGAAAATTCATATGCATGTAGCTACCACATCTCTTCTTAGAGATAAGTTGTCATTGCCCAAGTTGGTTTATTTCCATTTCTGTATGTAAGCATTTTTCAGTTCTTTGATATTAATGAAATGGAGTTTTATTTTTGCTCCATCTCTATGTATATGTGTAGCTTTTTATTTTATTGTGTTCCTGCATAAGTCTGAATCAAAGATATCAAAGTGGTATGTTCTTTCTCTATTTTTATTTGCATGTCCCCAATAATGTTAGGGTATAGGGAGATATGGATTTAATTGGTTGAACCTTTGCAAGGCCACCCTTGCAAACCCTGATGACCTCCCATGTTGAAATGAAAGAAAGATGAGGGGGAAGAAGATCCTTCCAAAATATTGCTTAAGGAAGCCCTCGAGTGACAAAGGAAAATGATGATGGAAAACTTTTCCTAGATCCTTCGGTTGCTACCCATAGGTGACACATATTCATCCAGTAACCACTCTAGAGGTGCCATTCCTTTTAAGGTACAAGTTAACTTTGATATTCCCATATTTTAAGGCCACATAGATGGTTAAATCTATTGGAAGGATATTTTTCAGTTCATGACTTTTCAATCGAGAAAATATTACTTTTTCACTTCTAAAAGCCACCCCACATGTCAAAGACTAGTGGGAAACCTACTTTGAACAAAAGGAGGACAGGGAATCCTCACTTTTTTCGTCTAGACTCGCTTCGAATTCTTTGTGAGATGTCATTAAGGAAAAATATTACCCTATCGACAGTTATGAAGATAAATACATAAACTGTACTATGTTGCGGCACAGAAGGGACCAAGTTGTGTCGGAGTTCACAAATATTTTCCATACCCTTCACACGAAGCTGGGTATAAAGGATTCTGAGAGGCATTTAGTACTTAAGTATCATAGATATCTACACAAGTACATCCAGGATGAGATGATCCAAGATGAGATGGAGTTCCTTGAGACCTCCTTGCCTAGCACCATGTATCTATATGCTATCAAGATAGAGCATAAATTAAAAAAGAAGAAGAAAAAATTTAGATATGTGAATCAGAAGCAATGGAATGGTTCCCCGAAGCTGCAGAACAAAGGACAAAGCCAATGTAGGGAGACCCAAGACAACCCGTCGAAGCCGCAAGTTAAGAAAAACACCATGAATATAAAGAAGGACACATTGAAATGCTGTGAATTCCATAAGAGGCCCACTAACAACACAAGTGAGGGTTGAGCTAAGCAGTCACTAGTGTCCAAACTGACGGACTCCGAATCAAATGCATGTCCTAACTTTGAGTCAGAAAATGACAAGGAGAATGAAGAAGGGAAGCATATCATTGATGCGGAGCCTAGTGCCACCATTACCAAATCAAATATACAGAAGGATAAGCCTGAAGATCTATAAGAGGGAAGAAACTCTTTGGCTCACAAATGTGGGTGAAGGGTTTTGCGTTGCAGTTGAGTGTCAACAATAGGAGCCAAAATAACTTCATTTTAATAGAGGTTGTCAAGTGATTGAGCCTATTTAACACCCCACACCAACAACCATACACCATCGAGAGAATTCATCAAGGGTGAGATCTACGTGTTAGCCAACAGTCTCTCCTTCCCTACAACATGAAGCCCTTCACGAATGAGTTACTTTATGATATTTCTCCTCTTGAAGTTTGTGATGTATTATTATGCCAACCATTCTTGTGGAAGTGACATGCTCTATATGAGTCTAGGCCTTGCACTATTCTTACTACTGTGGGTTATAATTTCTATAGGATATTAGAGGTAGCACCTCCTATGGCCATTTATTTGATCACTGTGAAGAAATGCAGTAAGGTCATTTCCTACACTAGAAAATTTGTTTCCCTTATGATTCACCCTTAAGGAAAGAATAAGATTATGGCCACATCCTCCAGAGAGGGCTCCTCTACACGATAGAAGAAGATGGACAAGGTTGTGGAGGAGTATAGGGACATCTTAACCTCACCCACATGCGTACATTTACACTATCAGGTCAGCCATTCCATTGATCTGACCCCGAGAACGATGATACTCAATGGATCGATCTATCATCGCTCTGTTATCAAGAACAATGAAATGAAGAGGCAGATTCATGAGCTATTGCAAAAAGGGCACATCAAACCAATTTCATCACCCTGTGGGTGCCTGATCACGTTGGTACAGAAGAAGGGTGCGACCTAGAGACTCTATATTGACTATCAGGCGATGAACAAGATCATTGTTTGGAACAAGTATCCCAAAGATTGATGACCTTTTGGACGAGATTAATTGGGCCAAATATTTCCGCAAAATTGACTTGAAGTCTGGTTATTAGTAGGTACTTATCAAACCCTCTAATGTGCAAAAGAATACCTTCAAATTCGAGGTGGGCTTTTTTGAATAGCTGGTTATGACCTTCAGGTTGAAAAATGCCCCCACAACCTTCATGAGGTTGTTGGAGGACATCTTGCGTCCCTTCATGAACTCATTTGTGGTGGTGTATTTGGATGACATTATGATATTCAACCAAGGTTGGGAAGAGCACCTCCAGCAAATTTGACAGGTCCTCAAAACCTTGCGCTAACACATGTTCTAAGCCAACTTGGAGAAATGCATATTTGGTATGACCTAGGTTCAATATCTGGGGTACATTATTGATGAGTGGAATCTACATGTGGACATAGCCAAGATACAAGTCATTGGGGATTGGCCAGCCACAACCACTCTAACAGAGCTCTGCAACTTTCTAGGCCTTGAGAAATTGTACCACAGGTTCATGTCGAGATTCTCTCATATCACTTAGCCCTTGAGTCAAGTAACCAAGGGAGAAGTGGAAGAGTTTTTATTTTTGTTCGAATTCAAACAAAGGGCATTTGTTGAGCTGAAGAATTGCCTCTTCTCTGCACCAATGCTCACATTTCTAGACCTAAAACAACCATTTGAGATCGAGACAAATTTCTCTCACTATGCTATTGGTGTAGTTCTTACTTAATAAGGGCATCTAGTTGGATATCACAGTGAGACACTTTGAGACATAGTCCAGAAGTATACCACTTATGACAAAGAGACATATTCCATTGTCCAGGCTTGCTGACAATGGACGCATCACATTTTGGTGAAGGAAATAGTCACCGACACAAACCATCGACTCTTGTAGTTCGTATAGACATAAGGTAAGTTGCATAATGATTGCCAAGAGAAATGGTCTATGTACCCTCAATAATTCCATTTCAACATTAAGTACAAGAAGGGAAGCACCAACAATGTTGTAGACTGCCTCAGCCAACCGTTGATCATGGCACTCACCATTGTGCTCAACTCTTGTGCGAATGAGACTGTAGGGTAGTTGCATCTTTACTAGAGTGATCCAAAATTTAGAAACACATATCAGATGCTCCTGAAAGGCAGGCAAGTTCCAAATTTCTACCTCCAGAATGTAGTGTTATTCCACTTGGGCCTCATCTTTCCTCCTTCAAGCGGGCATGCTTAGATGATTCAGGAAGCACACTACACTCTGCTCATTGGAAATTTCAGGTTAGAGAAAATAGTGGCAGTGTTGCAAAAGTAGTTCTGTTGGCTGAACCTCCGACATGATGTTGAGAAATACATCAGATCCTGTACTGCATGTGTCTTGGCCAAATCAACCATCAAGAAGTAAGGCCTATATACTTGTCTACCAACTCCTAGTTGACCTTGGGAATCCATCTCCATGGATTACATGTGAGGCCTTCTTTCTACTAAGCATGGAAATGATTGCTTTTTTGTGTTCGTCGAAAAATTCTCTAAGATGGCCATTCTCGTAGCGTGCAAGAAGAGTAACACAATAGAACCCATTACAAAATTCCTCTGTGAATAGGTGTGAGTACATTTTGGAATCCCACATTCCATTATCTCAGATCGAGAAAACATGTTCCTAAGTACATTTTGGTCAAGTCTCTAGTCGATGTTGGATACCAAGCTCACTAAGTCCATGATTTTCCACACCGTAACTTATGTCGAAACATAGGTCATCAACATGATGATCGTACACATTCAACACATGTACAACTTAAAACATCCACACACATGGGATGAAAGCCTCCGCTATGTCTAACATAGCTACAATAGAGCTCTCCATAGCTCAATTGGCCACAACCCTTTCTAGGTGGGATTGATATTCCAGCCACTATCTCCAGTCTTAAGATGACAAGGCTAGAAACTTCATTGAGTACTTCTGCCACTAGGCACACAAGATACTGGACAATGCCAATGGTAAGTACAACTAGTGTCATGATGAGCATGTGGTGCCACACAAGTTCTAGGTGGGAGAAAAAGTTTGGTTACATTTGTAGAAGGAGGACTTTCCTCAACCCCACCAAAAATTTTGCTCATTCAGGTATGGGCATTACACCATCACTAAGGTTGTATGAGACAACGCTTTCGATCTCAAGATTCAAGCATTCCTTGGCCTGCACCTAGTGTTCAACGTGAAGTGCCTTCAACCATACTTTGCACTATTAGTGGACCCATTAGACATTGCATAACAACTCATACCAATAGAGTTAAACCCAGACCACATGGAACAACCTACAACTAATTAGATCATGGACACACAGATCAAGAATACTCACCAATAATAGATACAACCATATCAGGTTGTCAAAGATGACCAACTCCTACACCAAGGCAAGTGTCTCACTAGGGATCAAGTTCAACACATGTTTTCCCAGTTAATGGAGGCACTCAATACAATGGGGAGCATTGCGTCCTAAGGGCGGTGGATCGATCCAGGTTTATATTGGTTGCCACCCACTTATTCCACTTGGACCCCCACCACTACTTTTTTTTTTTTTTTTACAGTTTTTTCAGTTTCTTGTATTATAGCACAATTTACTATTTTTGGTAATTTTTCGGGTCATGAACTTCGAGAGCTCTTTGAGGCCATAAACTACGTTTTTTGGGAAAATGAGAGAACATGAGGATGTGATTGTTATTTGCATTCAAAAGTTGTAGTGGTCGGATAGATCTTTTAAAAAAGGTATTGTGGGCATTAATGAATATTGTATGGCAATGTTATGACTAGGGAAGTTGATGTACCAATTTACCCAAATGGGGCCCATAGTTTTCATGCTTCATGTTTTTGAATGTTTAGGGTTTTCCATTATTTGTTAATAATAAATAGGCCTTCAAGGCTCATAGTAACACAGTTAAGAGACATGTAGCCATCACATTTTTTCTTAGAGATAAGCTACCATTTTGATATTAATAAAATAAAATTTTATTTCTTTTGCATCTCTATATATGTATTTCTATATTTTATTGTGTTCATGCATAATTCAAGATCAACACAATCCTATGCAGCACTCAAAACTCGGATCAACCAACAAAAGTCACTATACGTGCACGCCCCATTGGCCATATGAAAGTGATTCGATTACCATATGGCAGATGGTAAGAAACAAATGGCCTTCTTACCATACAGATGGTTGCCAACCAACTTTCACCACAAGATATATTTTTTTTTTCATAGCTTCACTCTCCTGTCCTCTCCCTCAGGCCACAACCATGGATCTGCGATTCAGACGATGGCATATTCACCTAGATTCAATCCGCCCTGTTCAATTAAATTAAAAAAATAAAGAAGTCAAAGTTGCCCCACCCACCTAGGGTGGATATAAGAACACCTACACGGAATCATATAAAATATTGTATATTGATATGTATGTATAAATGTATTTGATATAAATATATCATAATTTATCAACTACATTGATTAATATAACTCAATATAGTTATATTAGTTCAAATAAAAAATTAGTCAATTTAATACCATTCTCACAAATTTTTATTTATTTTTATAATTAAAATTCACAAATTTCAAACAAGTTGATCATGAATTTCAATGAAAATAACATCATCAAATTTTGCTGGAACCTGCACTCATATCTATAAGAGTATTTGAAAATGTGATTTTTCTTTCTCTGATTTTTGGTGAATGACTACCTCAGATTATCATGGCGTAACAAAGAACTATTATCACTTTCTCCCGTGTGTGTCCCGTGTGTTTTATCGGATAGTTATTGGGTGTTCGATACGAAGCTTTTAAATTATCTTACATTTGTCCGGGTTGCAGAAGGCATTTAATGGGGAGCGTTCCATTTGCCTCAGCTGGGTCTAAATTTCGTGGGTGAAATTGTCTAAGTCTTAATTTGTATGTTTCGAACTATAATATTGAGAACTCCGGAATTGTTCGGAAAATTTACAATTTGTGGTCTTCTAAATCACGACTTTAACTCTACTGAAAACTCTAACCAAATGTTTGGAGTTATGCCGTAATGTGACGTCTAGTTTTCCAGTCTCAGTTATTAAAAGAGACGTGAAGGACAATGTAACAAGAATGCGCAAAGGCATACGCCATTCTCTTCTTTGCACTTGCGTAAGCTGTTTAACTTTGCAGGTTGAGATACTAGACGGCGGCAATCTGTACGTCAAACTGAGACACAATCTGTTCTATAAGAGCGAACGTTCGGTGAGAAAGTAGTAGTATACGAATATATTGTTTAAAGTGTTTAAGCATGACGTCGAAACAATAAGTTGTACATGGAATCCACTAAATGGTGGGTGATTTTCCTCAAACATCTTTTCAGATAGAATATAGTTGGAGCTATTGTCTCATATCATTTTTACAATATTATTTACTTCTACTTTTACAGTCACTTTATTTAATAATAAATGTGCATGGAGCTTCATCCATTGATTTGATAAATATGACATTTTAGCTAGTTAAGGAAATTTATACACCTTTGTTTTATCATTGGTTGAACTCATTTACTCTTTTATCCTTATTTCATAAATTTGGCTTAAACTGGTTAAAAATAGGGCTTTTGAAGCCTTGAGGTGATATTTTTTAATTAATTTTATAAAAATAATAACAACTTAATAAATTTTAATATTTAAAAAAAACGCATAAACACAATACACCTAACAGAATGATAATAAAGTGAGTTAAATTTATACTTTTATAAGATGATTCTACGTTCCAAAGGTTATGCTAATCTTTTATATGATCTTTTTGGTGAGTTTGAAGATTTCAACTCAGATATTATCAATAAGAATATTAATGTCTTCCTCAATCGTAATTAACATTATTTCTAACAGGATAACATGATTTAAAAAAAAATTTAGATTTGTTATTAAATTTATATAAAAAAAAATTAACCCAACTTATTATTTCTTTCAAAACTTTTGATTAATTATATTAAATATAATAAAATTAGGAAACCAATTATTAACTTACATTCATTCAAATATAATCAATTTGATATCATTGGTTTAGTGACTATTAACCTTTATTCCGACAATCAATCAGATGCCGTGCAGCATATCGTTTTCTTTCCTTTGATAATATATGTGTGATGAAGTACAAATTATAATGACAGTAAACGAACCATCAAAGCACTATATAAAACATCGGAATCTCATTATATGTTGTATTTTTTCAACAGTAAAGTTTTTTTTTCAACCTAAAAAATTGTGTTTGGAACAGTTTTCGGGTTATATATAGTTTTGTTTAAGATTAGATCGTAAAACTTGTAAGACTAAATCTCTCTACTTAATTATTAAATCACATCTTAAATTATCATTTCTTATCTATAATAGTTAATCATTTTCTCTCCAAAATAAATGTAATCTTTCAAATATTTAAAATAGAAAATAAATATATATTATTCTTCCAATATTTTTTAAGAGAAAACTTATTTTAAAATGAAATTCTTACTCTACATAAAAATGTATTTGAAAGTTATTTAAATTCATATAATAATGATTCTCACTTAATTTTAAATGAAATTCTTACTTTAGATAAAAAATTATCTGAAAATTATTTAAATTCATATAGTAATGATTTTTTTTAAGTAGAAAATTTTTTGGAGTGCAAACCGTTAGGGATTCTAATTTTGATCAATCAAGTCTTTCAAGAAAAAACACTCGTGGACAGCTCAAAAGAGTAATCAACTTTCAGGAGGGGTTGCATCCTTAGGCTGGTGAGGAACCCGAGACTGGCTGATGCAAGCTGTAACTGCCTGCAATTTTTAATTTACAAATTTAAAAACCCACAAAATTATTATGGTTAAAATTCAGATATAATTGATTTGAGATCAAAATATATTTGCTAATATTTTACACTTTTCTTATAATTTTACGTATTTTTTTCATTATACATGAATGCATGATTTATATCTATAGAGATTATATTTAAGGAACCTCATGTGTTCAGATCCATTAAATTAAAATTTATTAGAAAAATGAAATTAAAATGCAAGGGAAAAATGATGTTCAGATCCATCACACTAAAACCTAAAATCTATTGGAAAAATTCTATAATTTTTTATGACATTTTCCATATTTCCCAAAGTAATCCTATCCTAACTACTAAGCTTTTCTCGAACTTTTATATAATTTAGAAATCCCAAAAAGATTTAAAGTTCTAAACTTTTCCATACGGTTGGAAATTTCCTTTTTGAAGATACCCTTAAATAACCCTGCATCGCTCCTGCTTCATCCCCAGCTGTTTTCTTTAATCTATAGTGATGATACTTTCGTTAAATTTCCAGATGTTTGATGTTTTCCCTATCCAGGGTTTCCACTGTGTGCTTCTGTGTTAGAAATCCCCCACGGCGTCGTCTTGGAAAATAAATGTAGCTAATATAAGGTAAATTAAAGAATAACTTTGTAGCGCCGTTCTGCTTTGCGCCTCTCTGCCTGGGGTAAGTCTGCTAGTAATTTTCCACGATAATTTTCACTATCATAACGTTTCAAAAATAGATTGACGGATCCAGAGCACGTTTGTGGTTGTGCTAAGGATATCGAGAGATCACTCTGCATTTTACGGATGAGGGGCCATGATGGCAATTTTCGAACAGGAACCATATTTGCAACGTTAATTATGGGAATGACGGGAGAGGAAAGGGGCAAGTTGAGATCGGAAGCGGTGAAGGCCCGTGATATTATAGCTGCCAATCAACAGAGTTACATCTGTGATTTCCTTCAAAGGCTCCAACAATTGGCTGCATACTACAAAAAGAAAAGTATGTAATATATCGTTGTTATGTTGATGAAATATATGACAAATATGTTAATAGAGTAAAACATCTAAACGAGGTCAGACAAGTCAGTGCTACTAGTATTCTCATTGTAGCACGGTATTATTATAGTATTATCTGTGTTTGGAAGGGTTCTTGTGGCGAATTTGAGGGCATGCAACATAGCTACGTTTTGCTATGCATCTTTATCAAAATTTCTCCATGGTTTCAAGTTTCAACACAATGATCAATTCAAGATGCTTAGAGTACCAAATTGTTACAGGCAAATATGTGCAGCAGGATAAATAAATAATATATATAGCAAATAAATCATGCAAAGGAGACACAGCAATTTAACGTGGTTCACCCAACCAATCTGGGCTAAGTCCACCAAATATAGCCATCCGCAATCGTTATTAATCAAAGAGGAGATTACAAAAAATTAATTGATTCCTCACAAACTCTCACCCCCAAAAAAATCAGAATGGATACGTGTTTTATAGCAAGGAGAATCTAACTGCCTCATAAATCCTCTCACATGAAATTTAGGATGCATTAACTCCCTCCCAACAACCTTGAGCTAATCTAGCAACAAATTCCTATTGTTGTTATCTACTGAGATTTTTTCCTATTTTACATAAAACAGAAAATCTCAACAATCTCGACCTTGACAACAATTAGGGTGATACCCTTTTTCTTTATTATTTTATCTTTTCTGCAATCCAAAAGAAGCCAAACACCAGTGTAGCTTCTCTAACAAAATTGGTTTCGTGAACATGTCTGCACAATTCTCCTTTGTATGCACCTTTTCTAAAGAAACTCCCCTTTCAGTGATAACATGACTTACAAAATAGTACTTAATCGGTATATGCTTTGGTTTTTACAATGATAGGCCGGATTCTTAGCCAAATGTATTGCACTTTGACTGTCACAGAATAACTTGATGTTGTCGTGCAACCTACCAAATTCACCAAACAAACCTTTCAACCAAATCGCTTCTTTGCAAGCATGAGAAGCAACAATGTATTCTGCTTCAGTAGTGGATAAAGCAACAATATTCTGTAGCTTTGACATCCAGCTGATAGCTCCACCTGCAAGAGTAAAGACGTACCCTGAAGTTGACCTTCTCTTATGCAAATCACCTGCAAAATCGGAATCAACATATCCGCAAACAAATTCACTGCTCTTATTGTAAGTGATACAATAACTACTTGTGCGTCTCAAATACCGAAGCACCCATTTCACCGCTGACCAATGTTCTTTACCCGGATTTGCCATATAACTGCTGACAACCCCAACTGCATGTGAAATATCTCGTCGAGTACAAACCATCGCATACATTAAGCATCCTACTACATTGGCATATGGAATTTGAGACATATAATCCTTTTCTTCATCTGTATTAGGACATAAACTCGAAGAAAGCTTAAAATGGGAAGCTAAAGGGACTGACACAGGATTCACATTATTCATACCAAATCTCAAAAGTATTTTCTCAATATACTTCTGTTGTGATAGCCATAGGTTACCATTGCTCCTGTCTCTAAAAATTTCCATGCCCAAACTCTGTCTTGTTGCTCCTAGATCTTTCATATCAAATGTCCTTGCCATTTGAGCCTTCAACATGTTGATTTCTTCTATGCTTTTGCTTGCTAAAAGCATATCGTCAATATACAATACTAAGATAATGAATATGCCATTTTTAAATTGCTTAAAATAAACACAATGATCATATTCACTTCTAACATATTTCTGACTCAACATGAAAGAATCAAACTTCTTATACCACTGCCGAAGCGACTGCTTCAGGCCATATAATGACTTCTTGAGCCTGCAGACAAATTTCTCATTGCGATGCTGAACAAACCCTTCCGGTTGTTCCATATATATTTCCTCATCTAAGTCTTCATGTAGAAATGCAGTCTTAGCATCTAATTGTTGAAACTCTAAATCAAGCAAAGCCACTAATGCTAACACAATTCTAATTGAAACAATTTTAACCACTGGTGCAAAAATCTCATCAAAAGTGAATACCGGCTTTCTGACAAAACCCTTTTGCAACCAGCCACGCTTTGTACCTGTCTTCCGTATCATTCACACCCCGTTTCAACTTGAAAACCCATTTACACTTCACAGTTTTCCTGTCTTTCGGAAGCTCAACCAGATCCCATGTGCCGTTCTTACCTACGGCCATCATTTCGTCCTTCATGGCTGCTTTCCACTTGTCACCTTTCGAACCTTCTATTGCTTCCTGATAGCACAAAGGTTCATCATCATTAGCAGTAAATGCAACTGAAGTAACATATTCATCATACCTTCTCGGTGGCCGTTTGATTCTTGTCGACCTCCTTAAGGATGTTTCTGGCACTTCCTCAATTAGATGACTACCATCTGTAGGAACTTCTTGATGATCAGTATCTGAGACCTGTTCATGATCTATACCTGAACCCTGTTCATGTTCTGATTCTGAAACCTGTTCATGACTAGTACCTAAACTATGGTCATCATGACTATCATTAGAAATGCTATCAAACCGAATGTGCTGAAAGTCAAATACATCACCCTGTTTCAATCTACTATCTACATCTAACTGTACAAGAGAGGATTCATTAAACTTTACATCTCTGTTGATGATGATTTTGTGGGTAGTAGGATCCCACAATCTATACCCCTTTGTTCCAACACCATACCCAACAAAGATATAATTTTTAGACTTTGGATCTAATTTAGTTTGCTGATGTTTAGGCACTAGAGCATATGCATCACAACCAAACACTCTGAGTTTAGAATAGTCACAAGGGTGTCCTTTCCATACCTCTTGCGGAATCTTGCTGTCTATCGCTGTCGATGGAGATCGATTTATCACATAACAAGTTGTTGCCACTGCTTCCATCCACAACTCCGTTTGCAACCCAACGTCACTCAGCATACTCCTTGTTCTCTCTAGAAGAGTTATGTTCATGCGTTCATCAACTCCATTTTGTTGAGGAGTATAAACTGTGGTCTTATGTCTCTCGATCCCTGCATCCTTGCAATCGTTGTCAAACTCCTTGGAAGTAAATTCACCACCATTGTCAGTTCTTAAACACTTTATTGTTCTACCAGTGTTGTTTTCGACCAATGCTCTAAACTGCTTGAAAACTGAAAAAACATCAGACTTCCTTTTCAACATGTAGACCCACACTTTCCTAGAAAATTCATCAATAAATGATACAAAATATGATGAACCACCATATGAGGTTGTAGGGGTTGGTCCCCAAACATCTGAATGGATATAATCAAGTATGCCTTTACTAGTATGTTTTCTTGTTTTAAACTTTTGCTTACTTTGTTTTCCAAATAGACAATGCTTACAGAAATCTAAGTTTTCAGACTTCATATTTGGAAGTAACTTGCGATCAGCCAAAATTTTCAACCCTCTTTCACTCATATGCCCCAATATTTGATGCCATAAGTGAATGGAACTACTGTCATGTTCAGACACCGTAGACACATAATCTGACCCTGTACTTCCTTCTAACTGAAATAGATTTCCTACCTTCTTAGCTTTCATAACTAGTAAAATGTCTTTGTAAATTTTCATTACTCCACCTTGAATTACAGTTTTATATCCATTTCAATTAAGTGCTCTTAATGAAATCAAATTTTTCCTTAAATCTGGTACATGCCTTACATCAGTTAATATTCTAGTTGTGCCATCAAACATTTGTAGTTGTATGCTCCCAATCCCCACAATATTACATGTTACATCATTACCCATGTACACAACTCCATCATTAATTGATTTATATGTCTCAAACCATTCTTTATGGATACACATGTGGTTTGATGCACCAGAATCTAACCAATGTTGATCATGATTTGACACATTAACTGATAATACTTCATCACTCATACCTGAACCAGATGTCAAACCTGTATCTGTCGTATTTGCCTCCTTCTTCTCTCTCGAAGAATCTTTTTTAGAAGTTTGTTGTTGTCGCTTCGAGCAGTCCTTCTTTAAATGCCCTGATTTGCTACAAAACCAACACTTTAGCTTACTCTTCTTCCCTTTCGACTTTGAACGTGAGTCACTCGGCTTCTTGGAGCGTCTTTCTTTCGGACGACCTCTAACCATCATAGCTTCTGATGTAGAGGTTTCAGAATGCGACCTTCTCCTTGTTTCTTCCGATAATAAGGATGCAACTACATCATCAAACTCAATAGTTTCTGATGAATTAAGACTTATAGATGTAACAAAATGATCCCATGACTCGGGAAACGAGCAAAATAAAGTAATAGCTTTATCTTCGGATTGAATTTTTACTTCTATACTTTGTAATTGCACAAGAAGAGTATTAAAAGCATTTAAGTGATCATCAATTGATGTACCTCCCTTCATTCGCAAACTGTACAATTGTCGCTTCAGGAGAATCCTATTGGTTAAGGATTTGGTCATGTACAGTTTCTCCAGTTTCGTCCACAAACTAGCAGCTGTTGTCTCCGACACGGTATTAAACAGGACATCATTAGCCAGACACAGTCGAATTGCGCTTATTGCTCTTTCATCCATCTCGGCCCATTCATTATCTGTGATGTTGTAAGGTTGTTTGGATTTGCCCAACAACGTCTTTGCCACACCATGTTGGACAAGCAAATCATACATCTTCACCTTCCAGATTTCGAAATTATTTTTTCCATTAAACTTCTCAATTTCAAACCGGCCACTCTGAGTTTTCGCCATCTTGTATCAAAAAAAAAAAAAAAAAAAAACAATAATCTCCAAAACCAACGTTTAAATACCAGCAATTAATGTATAAAAAAAAAAACTGCCTATGCCTTATATTACACTGCCTTTTCTTTACAAAAAAAATAAAATATCTTCCCCATAAAATATCTGCCCCTCCTTCATCACCTCATACTTTAAGCCCAGCCAGATTCAGTGAGATCGCCTCCAAACAATCCTCTCATTTCAACTGTGGATTGATGAAATTCACTAGATAACTGAATCTCTGTCCAATAGAAATAATGTTTATGTCTCAATAACCAAATAGCGGACGAGAGTAATCAAAATTCACTAGTGCAAGGCCGTAGGGTCATTGAATCCATGTAGAGTATAGAATATTGGGAAAATATTGAATCCGTTTAGAGCGTAGTTACCAGATTCGACTCTATCACCGAAAAGGAATTCAAATATACGTGAATTTGTTTGGTTCCCCTTAATCATTATAAAAAAAAATCGATTCGTTTTCTTATACCTAATTATTACTCGTCAAAACTGACCATGGGAGATAATAGTGATTTAATATTAGTTTTACCGTCACCGAAACCATAAAATAACATTAAGTGCACCGAACATAATTGTGTTACCTAGCACTTCTTGAGCCACTCTCTCCACCTCAACCGCATACTTCTCCACTAAATATCGATCATCTAGCGAGTGGATTGTTAAACCAGCGACTGCATATTAGAATTGTCTGCTGTCCACAACACAAAAAATTTGATCCATCGACTGCAACATTGATGCTATCGACAACGAGGTGGACTAGAGGTATCATTTGTCAACTACCCGCCTTTGGATCCGTGCTGATCAGAATCGGTTCCGCGCCATTCCAAGACGTGAAATATTTCTGGATTTGGATTTGCGCAGGCTGTGGAGAACGCCCAGTGAGGACCAGCTACCTACCACACCTCCAGCAAGCAGTTTCGCCCTCCACCACACATATATGCACGCAGGGTCAACATTCTCGGCCTCCAGCAATCACATATACGCACAGGCTCAGTGTTATCCACCTCCACGCAATCAGTTGGTCCACGCAGCAAACTCAACACCCTCACGCTCACACAACGCCTCCAACTTGCTCTCATACCACTTGTTAGAGGCAAATATGTGCAGCACGATAAATAAACAATATACACAACAAAAATCATGCAAGGGAGACAAGAATTTTAACGTGGTTCACCCAACCAATCTGGGCTACGTCCACCAAACATAGACATCAGATATCTTTATTAATCAAACAGTAGATTACAAAAAATTAATCAATTCCTCACAAACTCTCACCCGAAAAAACAATCCGGATACCTGTTTTATACTAAGGAGAATCTAACTGCCTCATAAATCCTCTCACATCAAATTTAAGATGTATTAACTCCCTCCCAACAACCTCGAGCTAATCTAGCAACAAATTCCTATTGTTGTCATTTGCTTATTTTACATAAAACATAAAATCTCAACACACATATCTATTTGAAGTGTTGCTGTTAGTGTTACACCTATAGACTTCATAAGGAACTACTTTCTATTTAATAATATATACATATATGTACAGGAAAGTATTGACTTCCTTCGTGTGTGAATTTTTTGTACAAGAATAGATTCTACAAAAATTTGCTATTCTTCATCGATGCGCCAACAATATTAGACAGGAAATTTTCATCCGACATCGGTGTTCCGACTTTCTACCACCTGTTGTGTCATTTAAAGTATTGCTACTGAAATTAAATGATGGTTGGTCTTCACTATCACAACTTCACGACTAAAGTTGTCCTATCCATAATTCCAATGATTATGAAAGTTGTGCCAGATCTCCCACATATGGTGTCTCTATCTTTTTGAAATGTTTATAAAGGAATTTGAAAAAAATCCAGAATGAATCATTTCTCACAAAATCGAGAACGAATCCTTTCTCTTTCATAGCAATTGCTTCATTGCCATTTTTCCAGAAAACATCAATGAATCTGATTTAAATGCTTTAGACTTTTGGGTTCTTTAGATTTGTGGGGCTTAAAAGAACTATTAATATGATTCTACTCATCTACTCAAAAAATTAAATTCATGCGCATGGCCACAACTTTTCCATACACAAATAAAGTAGGAAACCAAAACCAAAATACTAATCATATGAAAACATTCAATACAAAAGGTCACCAGAAATTGAAAACCTTAGAAAGGAATATGCTCTGCTTTCATATTTGGTCAGTGTTATTCAATTCCCTAAGATACTTCTAAATAGCAATTAATCCTCAACTAAGATTCTCAATGTTATGCACATTCATTGTTTCATAAAATAGCAAAGCCATTCATATGGTTTTATATAAAATTAATATGACGATGAGTATTATTTTATTTAAAAATATTATTAAACAAAATTAATATATCTATTTATATATATAATACTTACTACTAGAGTAATTAATATACTTTACATAAATATTTAAAGACTTTAATATACTTATATAAATTATTAAAGAAGGTTAGTTATTAGTTTAATTATTCATAGGAGTAATATAGATATAATCGCATGTAACCATAATATTAATAAAAAGAATGGAAAAGAAGTAGAAATCATATTATGTAATATAAATTTACTTTTATATCCATGAAAAATGAATGAAGTTTAAGAATGAAGAATATTATATTATTTATAGAAAATTAATGACAAAGAATCAAATTTGAAAAAATGGAAATTTATATTATTGTGAAATTTTAAGGAATGGAGAAGAAGCAGAAATTACTATGAAATGGAAATCACAATATATAGTATAAATTACTTTTATATCAATGGAAAAAAAAATTTAAGAAATAAAAACATTATAGTAATGAAAAAATTAATGAAAAAATAAATAATAAATAAAAAAATGCATATATTGTAAAATCTTAATGTATAATGTAACAAGCACGCACAATATATTATAAAAAAATAATTGAAAAGAACAGAAATAATCAAGTATAAAACAAATTAGTTATATATTATTAAATAAAATAAATAAAAAATAGTATATATATATATGATGATGATGATGATGGTTAACGTCCACAAAAAGCTTGGAGAGAAGCCTCCCAAGTTCACTATAATTTTGGCATTGTAAAAAGCTGGGAAGGTCAGTATTGTAATAAAGATTGTGAAACTAAGATCTAATGTGGTTGTATGCGGGGCACTTTAAGAGGAAGTGGTTTTCATCCTCGATGTTCCTATTCTCACATATATGACAGATCCTTTCCATCCATGGCGTTTTAGGGACTTCCCAACGACCTGTTTCACTATGGAGCTCATGAGAATTCATTCTAATCTTTGCTATATTAATTTTCTTCTTTGAGCTAGTTAAAATAGAGAGTATTTTTGATCTTCTAGGGTGGGGTTGATGACCTTCTTATAATAACTTAATTTTCTTTTAGCCACTAAATCATTCTCACACCACATTTTTTCTTTGAACTTAGAAGTAACAATATCTTTAATGTTATTTATGTTTTGCAATGCATCATTCTCGTTGATCTCCCAATAGTTTAACGAGGCCCTTGTGTCTTTATGCCACCCCCGATTGAGTCTTAGGTGGTTTTGGCTGGAATTTAAAGCTAGCTTAGGAAGTCTATGATCGACTATGTTATTGAGCTTGTGCTTGTACAACAGAAACCTAATCATAGCTAGGCTCTCAATAGCAGAAATACTTGCTTCTATAAGGAGAATAGGATAGGGTTTATTACTTTTAATTTTCAGGTTATAAGTTCTAAAATGCTTATGGATTTGCTCAATCTTTCTCCATGATTCTCTGGAGATGCTGCAACCCCAAACCTCACAGCCATATAAGATAACAGGAGTGATTAAAGTTTCAAAGAGGAACTTCTTTTTATACCACATTACGAGGTTTTCTGTTTTACAATTATTTTCAAGACCAAAATAAACTTTCCACCCCCCATTAATCTTTTTCTCAATGGTATGGTTCGAGTTGAGCTTGTGATGAATATCAATTCCTAGGTACTTGTAAGAATACACTTCCTCCAAGTTATTATTGTCATACATAAAATTAGCGTAAGTGTCCTTCTTAGATTTGATAATCATAACTTTTGTTTTGTCAGTGTTAGCCGTCATACCCATGGTAGAGCAGAAATCCTTAAGAAGCCTGAGTTGCTTATCAAGATCAGATGGGCACCTTGCCAAAAGAACAATATCATTAGCATAGAGAACAAGGATGACGACTAACCCAGCTAAGATCGTGTCATCACATCCTGCTTCCTCTAAATAACCTTCGAGCTTATCGATGTAAATGCCAAATAGGGTAGGGGAGAGGGGGCAACCTTTTTTAACTTCGATGTTACACTTAATATCATTCGACCACCCCTCATTTCTCTTTAGCTTGTCAATTACATTCTCGTTTAACCTTATAGTGGCAGCTCTCAACTCGAGAGGAACCTTTAGCTCTTCTAATCTATTCCAAAGGTTGTATCTAGGAACCGTATCGAAAGCCTTTCTAAAGTCCACAAAGCAGCAATATATATATATAT
>APFE030070699.1:36837-77320 GCA_000404065.3 Pinus taeda | reverse complement strand
AATTGTTTAGATTTATTGAATTTCAATCAACATTTAATTATGTAATATTCGACAACCTAAATAAGAATGAATTATTATATGATGATGATAATGATGATGGTTATGTAATATTCGACACCTTAAATAAGAATGACTTATTATATGATGATGATAATGATGATGGTTAGCATCCAGTGAGACCAAACTTTGGTCTATTTGACCTAAAGAAACAATTTATTTATTTATTTATTTATTTACTTATTTATTTTTTTTAGATTTTACTCCCATGCTCAAAAGGCTTGGAGAGAAGCCTTCCCAGCTCATTGTAATTTTGACAATGTAAAAGGCTACAAAGGTTAGTTTTGCAACAAATATTTTGAAACTGAGACCTAATGTGCTTGTACGCGGGGCACTCTAAGAGGAAGTGATTTTCATCCTTGATGTTCGTATTCTCACAGAGATGCTAGAACCCACCCATGGTGTTTTAAGAACTGCCCAATGACACGTTTCACTATGGAACTCATGAGAGCTCATTCTAATCTTGGCTATATTAATTTTCTTCTTTGAGCTAGTTAAAACAGAGAGATACTTTTGATCTTCTAGGGTGGGGTTGATGACGTCCTTATAATATCTTAATTTTGTTTTTAGCTCCTAAATATTTCTCACACCACAGTTTTTCTTTGAACTTAGAAGCAACAATATTTTTAATGTTATTAATGTTTTGCAATGCAACATTCTCGTCGATCTCCCAATGGTTTAACGAGGCCCTCGTGTCTTTCTACCAAGCTCGTTTGAGCCTTAGGTGGTTTTGGCTGGAATTTAAAGCTAGATTAGGAAGTCTATGGTCTCCTATGTTATTGATTTTATGCTTTTACAATAGAAGCCTAGTCATAGCTAGGCTCTCGATAGGGGAAAGACCCACTTCTATAAGGAGAATAGGATAGGTTGTGCTGCTTTTAATTTTGAGGTTATAAGTTATAAAATGCTTCTAGATTTGCTCAATATTTCTCGAGGATTCTCTAGAGATGCTACAACCCCAAACCTCAAATCCATATAAGATAACTAGAGTGACTAAAGTTTCAAAGAGGAACTTCTTTCTATCCCACATTACGAGGTTTTCCATTTTACAATTATTTTCAAGACCAAAATAATTTTTCCATCCCCCATTAATCCTTTCCTTAATGCTATAGTTCCAGTTTAGCTTTTGATCAATATCAATTCCTAGGTACTTGTAGGAAGACACTTCCTAAAGTTACTATTGTCATACATAAAATTAGCGTAAGTTTCTTTCTTGGATTTGATAATCATAACTTTTGTTTTGTCAGTGCTAACAATCATACCCATGGTAAAGCAGAAATCCTTAAGAAGTATAAGTTGCTTATGAAGATCAGATGGGCACCTTGTAGGAAGAACAATATCGTCAGCATAGAGAAGAAGGATAATGACTATCCAAGCTAAGATCGTGCTAGCACATCCTACTTCCTCTAAACAACCTTCTAGCTTGTTGATGTAAATGCCAAATAGTGTAGGGGAGAGGGGGAAACCTTGTTTAACTCTGATATTACACTTAATATCTTTCGACCACCTGTCATTGCTCTTTAACTTTGCAATTACATTCTCGTATAACCTTATAGCGGCAGCTCTCAACTCAAAAGGAACCTTTAGCTCTTTTAATTTGTTCCAAAGGTTGTTTCTAGAAACCGTATTAAAATCCTTTCTAAAGTCCACAAAGCAACTGAAAAGGCATTGGATTTATCATTGCGGCATTCCTCCACAATGATCCTAAGTGTAATGAGTTGGTCTATTGTTGAGTGTTGCTTTATAAAACCCGCTTGACCGTTAACCCACTTACATTCACTTTCAAGCCATATGCTCAACTTCCTTCCCAAAATAATACCATATAACTTGGCTAGCAGAGGGTTGATCATAATTGTCCAATAATTAGAGGGGTTATTGTATCCCCACTTTTCAAAATAGGGATAATGAGGCTTTGAGTCCATGGTTTAGGGAACCCATTCTTGACTACTTGATTGAAAAGCTTGTGAATGTGGGGTGTGAGGACAAGACCTCTAATTTTTAAGATTTCTGCCTCGTAACCTTCAATGTCATTAGCTTTCCCATTAGCCAAACAATTAACCCCAAAATCAATGTCTTGTAATGAGAAAACTTATTTTTTTGTGAGCATGGTTTCAAAGTTATCCATGACATTTGGAAATTCATAAAGATTTTTAAGATAGGAATTCTAGTCGTGGAAAGCAATTTTATTATTATCTTTAGTTTTCCTAGTTAGAATCTACCTCCAGAATTTCGTAGGAGCTCCCTTAGAGAGGTGTAAGAGATTCTCTTGTCTTTTACGAATATATTGTTTTCTTTTTCCTTTTAGTTAGGGATTTCTATATTTTTATCTTACCAATTTTAAGAGATTCATCAACAACTTCCTTAATGGTTCTCCTCGCACTTTTACAATCTTTGTCATACCATGGGTTGGTTTTGCTATTTCTTTTATTACTTGAAACTTGAATTGAGAACTTGTTAACATAATATGAGAGGGTTGTAGTAAAATTATGATTGAGATCTTCTATGTTGTCTATACTAGATAAAATAAGCAAATTAGTTTTTAATTCATTTAGAAAGAGATCTTTCTTATTTCTATCAAATATTAACTTCTTTTGTCTATAAGGATTATATTCTATGGGATCTCTATTCATGACAAAATTGAGAGTTATTAGTAAAGACTTATGATCAGAGTTAGGCTCGTGGTCATTTAAGATGTCAAAATTTGTTATTTTGTTGTATAGAGGGAGATCAGAGATAACATAGTCTACCATACTGCTACCAAGTCCATGGATGTAGGTCATCTGGCTAGAATTAGGTCACTTCTTTAGACCGTTGCAAATTATGAGATCCTGAGCATTACAGAGCTTGACTAGCTCTGACACAAACAAATTCTCCCCGAGGTCTTCAGAGTTCCTTTTGTAACGGCTAGCCAAGGGAAGGTCTTCATCTAACCAAAGAGGATTAGGGTTGGAATGATTTCTTAGAAGAATAGTTTGGTTTCTTGAATTTTGAGCATTAAGGTCACACATTAAAAGGATATTGTCTTCATTGCTTAGGGTAGAAATATCATTCTATAAACCATTGTAAGGACTATTTTTATCTAGATTATTTTTCTTATAGAAGTTAGAATTGATGGGAGGGAATAATAGATTGCTCTGTAGGCTCTTTTATCATAAATGTTAGTAATTTCTATCCAACTATATTGGCTGTAACGGTCGTTTTTATAAATCCTAGCATGGGGAGAGATGTTGTTCTTAATGTAACAAGCCATACCCCCAATGCCTCTATGGGAGGATCGCTTATTCCAGGTATACCATAATGTAAATCCATCTATATTAGGGACCTTAGATTCTTTGTGCTCCCAAGTTTCAACAAGCAAAATAATATCAAAATCATTGGAAATCCAACTTAGCTTGGGGCCTTTGTTCCATGGAAAGCCCTGAAAGTTCCAAGAAAGAATCGAAAGCATGTTGAATTTCTATTTGTTATTATCTTTTTGGTTTATATCTTGAATAATAGCTTTTCTATTTTTGATAATTGCACATTTTCCTTCCTTCCTAGCTTGCTTTACCTTTTGAACCTCCTTTCTCAATTCTGCTTGATCTTCTGGAATGAGATGTTCATTTATAAATATTCCTGTTCATTTTAGACTTGAGGTTTTACTAAGTATGCCATACTTATGGTTAGTAGATCTCACCTACATTCGGATCCGCCTTCCTTTATTCTCAGTTAGTTTCGGCAACCTTGTTTTTCTATGAGACACTTTGTTTCAAGTGTAATCTGTTATGTAATTCTGTCTGGGCTATGACTAAAATATCCTTATCTACCTCCTCTTTCAATCCAAAGATTATAAGGTTCAAGGCCCTTTTGTTATGCTCATGGTCTAATTCTATCAATTTTTTCATTTCAGCTTTAATTGATTTGATATCTAATTTAACTGCCACACTATTTAGGGTGAGGCGACTATTAACTTTTTTTTATAGATCTTTAATCACGTCCTTCATTTTAAGCCTCTCTAAACTATCAACATCTACTTGCTGGGATGTTTGGTTCATATCTTGGTTTTTTTTTTCTATAACCTGCAACCTAGTCTCCATTGCCTCCATCTTATTCTCCAATAGTTCTATTTTATTTTCTATTTGTTCTTGGATCTTGTCTTCAAGAGATGTGAATTTATTTTCCAACATGGCTGCTAACTCTGTTTGTAGCTCGACTTCTCTTTCTTCTCTACATTTCTCTAAACACTCTATATACTTATAGAGGCTATTGATGAAAATGAGATCTGGGTATAAGCCCAGAATCCCAATTTCATTAGATTCTCCAACCTGGCCCCATTTATAATCGTCACAATCATACAAGATGGGTGTCAAGTACTAAAATTCTGCCACAAACCATAATACAAACACACGGGATTATTGTATAAATTCTACTCCAATCCACTTAATACGGATATCAAAATATGTATTATCGCCCTATAAATATTGGCGATCCACATCACATATCAGAGCCTTCAAATGAAACCAAAGAAAATCACTCCTCCTTTGTAATGCAAAATTCTCTGAAAAGAAAACAATAGAACCGTATAATCTGTAGATGCTCCACCGAAAGTCAACCGAGAGGCATTAAAATTTCACGGTACAATGCCATAACCAGGAAAAGAAAAACCTCATCGGTTAAAATCCACATAGTAGATATCGAATGTTAAATTCCCCATCGCTGTTTGCACGTTCATCTACTGGGTTGTCTACAGTAAAATCAGAAACGTGAAACTTCTACAAATCTCCATTGCATTGCTCTGTACTTGAAAATTCCACGGAGCTCGACTTTTAAAACATTGCTAGAGATTGCTCTTCTTTTGCGGTTGAAGCACAGTCTTGTTTTAATAAGAAAAAATTTTCCAAATCGAACCATATTCTGTAACATAACAATGACAAAGCAGAGATGGAAACCACATCAGGTAATTGCTAACACGCTAGTCCTCACTTGATCTTTCTATATAACAGTTAAACGTTAAATTAGGCCTTCATCGATCTTTTAAGAGATCGATGATCGATCCAGCACGCAACACAGGATTTACACATAAACATACTCAACATACAATAGAACAGGCTTATATATTATATAAAATAGATACATACTAAGGCCTTTCAACCTTAGAAACGAGCTCACGCTCGACTACATTTTTCTCACTCCCACTTTTCCTCACAAATTAAGATACCTGTCTCACACCCTATCACACTATACATTTATAAGATACATTGGAAGGATTGATTAGATCTTCTCCTATTTTTTTTACAATGAAAGCTCTCCAAAAGCGTGCATGGATGTTATCAATAGCAACTCTCCTCAAAACATATCCGCTTTAAAGCTACTTTAATTCTACTTTTTTTTCTTTATAACAGGCTTCCCTCTGTTCTGATCCTCTGGTCCACGTTTTCTTGCTTTGTTGCTGAGTGCTCTCGCATCAGACTCCCGAGGCACAAAAATTTATGAACTCCTGGTCATATGCTTCTCCTGGTCTCTAGAAATTTTATCCACTGCATTCCTTCACTAGAACTCTGTGAGCTGCAACCAACCTCTGTAGTAACAGCCTCCTCTGTTACACGATACCTCACCAAGCCCTCCGCACTCGGTCTTTTGGCATCCTCTATGTTGCTGCAAATCTTCTCACCTTCTGCTACCGCTACCTACACAAAATATAAAGACCATACTTATTCATACTTCATTAAGAACTGTACCTCCTTCCACAGAATCTTTTGCTGCTTTGATACCAACTGATGAAAATGAGATATGGATATAAGCCCAGAATCCCAATTTCATTAGATTCTCCAACCTGGCCCCATTTATAATCGCCACAATCATACAAGATGGGTGTCAAGTACTAAAATTCTGCCACAAACCATAATACAAACACACGGGAATATTGTATAAATTCTGCTCCAATCCACTTAATATGGATATCAAAATATGTATTATCGCCCTATAAATATCGGAAATCCACATCACATATTAGAGCCTTCAAATGAAACCAAAGAAAATCACTCCTCCTTTGTAATGCAAAATTCTCTGAAAAGAAAACAATAGAACCGTATAATCTGTAGATGCTCCACCAAAAGTCCACCGAGAGGCATTAAAATTTCACGGTACAATGCCGTAACCAGGAAAAGCAAACCCTCATCGGTTAAAATCCACATAGCAGATGTCAAATGTTAAATTCCCCATCGCTGTTTGCACGTTCATCTACCGGGTTGTCTACAGTAAAATCAGAAATGTGAAACTTCTGCAAATCTCCATTGGATTGCTCTGTACTTGAAAATTCCACGGAGCTCGACATTTAAAACATTGCTAGGGATCGCTCTTCTTTTCCGGTTCAAGCACGGTCTTGTTTTAATAAGAAAAAACTTTCCAAATCGAACCATATTCTGTAACATAACAATGATAAAGCGGAGATGGAAACCACATCAGGCAATTGCTAACACGCCAGTCCTCACTTGATATTTCTATATAACAGTTAAACGTTAAATTAGGCCTTCATTGATCTTTTAAGAGATCAATGATCGATCCAGCATGCAACACAGGATTTACACATAAACATACTCAACATACAATAGAACAGGCTTATATATTATATAAAACAGATACATACTAAGGCCTTTCAGCCTTAGAAACGAGCTCACGCTCGACTACATTTTTCTCACTCCCGCTTTTCCTCACAAATTAAGATACCTGTCTCACACCCTATCACACTATACATTTATAAGATACATTGGAAGGATCGATCAGATCTTCTCCTAGTTTTTTTACAATGAAAGCTCTCCAAAAGCGTGCATGGTTGTTATCAATAGCAAGTCTCCTCAAAACATATCCGCTTTAAAGCTACTTTAATTCTACTTTTTTGCTTTAAAACAGGCTTCCCTCTGTTCTGATCCTCTAGTCTACGTTTGCTTGCTTTGTTGCTGAGTGCTCCCGCATCAGACTCCCGAGGCACAAAAATTTATGACCTCCTGGTCATATGCCTATCCTGGTCGCTAGAAATTTTATCCACTGCATTCCTTCACTAGAACTCTGTGAGCTGCAACCAACCTCTGTAGTAACAGCCTCCTCTGTTACACGGCCTCACCAAGCCCTCCGCACTCGGTCTTTTGGCATCCTCTATGTTGCTGCAAATCTTCTCACCTTCCGCTACCGCTACCTACACAAAATATAAAGACCATACTTTTTCATACTTCATTAAGAACTGTACCTCCTTCTGTAGAATCTTTTGCTGCTCTGATACCAACTGATGAAAATGAGATCTGGATATAAGCCCAGAATCCCAATTTCATTAGATTCTCCAACCTGGCCCCATTTATAATCGCCACAATCATACAAGATGGGTGTCAAGTACTAAAATTCTGCCACAAACCATAATACAAACACACGGGAGTATTGTATAAATTCTGCTCCAATCCACTTAATACAGATATCAAAATATGTATTATCGCCCTATAAATATCGGCAATCCACATCACATATTAGAGCCTTCAAATGAAACCAAAAAAAATCACTCCTTCTTTGTAATGCAAAATTCTCTGAAAAGAAAACAATAGAACCGTATAATCTGTAGATGCTCCACCGAAAGTCCACTGAGAGGAATTAAAATTTCACGGTACAATGCCGTAACTAGGAAATACAAACCCTTATCGGTTAAAATCCACATAGCAGATGTCGAATGTTAAATTCCCCATCGATGTTTGCACGTTCATCTACCGGGTTGTCTACAGTAAAATTCGAAACGTGAAACTTCCGCAAATCTCCATTGGATTTCTCTGTACTTGAAAATTCCACGGAGATCAACTTTTAAAACATTGCTAGAGATCGCTCTTCTTTTCCGGTTCAAGCATGGTCTTGTTTTAATAAGAAAAACTTTTCCAAATCGAACCATATTCTGTAACATAACAATGACAAAGCGGAGATGGAAACCACATTAGGCAATTGCTAACACGCCAGTCCTCACTTGATCTTTCTATATAACAGTTAAACATTAAATTAGGCCTTCATCGATCTTTTAAGAGATCGATGAGGGATCCAGCACGCAACATAGGATTTACACATAAACGTACTCAACATACAATAGAACAGGCTTATATATATTATATAAAACAGATACATACTAAGGCCTTTCAGCCTTAGAAACGAGCTCACGCTCGACTACATTTTTCTCACTCCCACTTTTCCTCGCAGATTAAGATACGTGTCTCACACCCTATCACACTATACATTTATAAGATACATTGGAAGGATCGATCAGATCTTCTCCTAGTTTTTTTACAATGAAAGCTCTCCAAAAGCGTGCATGGTTGTTACCAATAGCAAGTCTCCTCAAAACATATCCGCTTTAAAGCTACTTTAATTCTGTTTTTTTGCTTTAAAACAGGCTTCCCTCTGTTCTGATCCTCTGGTCCACGTTTGCTTGCTTTGTTGCTGAGTGCTCCCACATCAGCTATGTAGAGTAACTGTGCTAGGTCTACCTTTGGTAATCTTTGGAAATTGTGATGAATTATTCATACTTGAAAATATATGGGCAGATATGTATTAGAAAAATATAAGGAATGTTTGCACCTAATATCAGCAAGCCAGACTGCAAACGCATGTGCTCCAAATTGTTTTTCTTACCACAGAGAGATCATGAATTATTACCGCATAGAGATCATAAATTATGACTGCAGAGATCATAAATTATTACCACAAAGAGATCGTAAATACATCACCCTAAATTATTACCGAAGAGAGATGGTAAATACATCACCCTAAATTATTACCGCAGAGAGATGGTAAATACATCACCCTAAATTATTATTGCAGAGAGATCATAGATACATCACCCTAAATTATTACCATGGAGAGATCATAAATTATTAAGCAAATTGTATTATGATTCAAAAATATATATTATTTCAATGCCACATTGTGATACTATAATAAGGCTTTCTATTGTGACATTTTTATGGTATAAAAATCAACTCAATGTCACATTGCAACAAGCATTCTTACAAGATGACACTTAATTTGATATTCATTCTCGCAATGTTACATTGCATTGCAATTTATTCAATGTCTCCTCTTAACATTACAAATTAAGTTTTATTAGTTCCTTGGGTTTATTAATTATTTTACTTTATAGTATCAATTCCTTAAATTTATAATCCCTACAGTTTATAATATTAATCCCGCGGGTTTACAAATCCCTTGGATTTATAATAACATTGAGGTTTAATGTTATGAAATTTGAATGATGCATTAATTTATCCAATGACCCATTGTGACAAACATTCTCACAATGTGACAAGCACTATGAAAATCATTGTTGGAACCTTACATTACATTGCAATTTTTTGAACGCCAATTCAGACACTACAATAGGGCTTCATATTTTAATTTTTGCATGCCACAAAAATCAATCCAATGTTCAATTGTGACATTCATTTTGCAAAATGACAATTAGTTTGATACTCATTGTCGCAATGTTACATTACATCAATTTTCCTCTCAACACTAGAAATTAGGATTTATTAATCCATTAGGTTTATAATATTAATACCTTGGATTTATTAATTCTTTGGGTTTATTTTTATTTTTGGAATATTTTTATGAGAAATATATGCTACATGTGTTTAGTGATTTTTATTTATATGAATAATATTTATAATACTATTGTATAATGAACTAATTGATATAAATATTTTGATAAATATATTATAAAAAATTTAGTAATTTATATCTATTGCTATATTTAAGTTAAAGTATACTTTTCAAAATTTAGTATTCTTAAGCCATTATAGAAACAGTAACGCCACGCAATTCTTGGTTTTAATGAAGTTGATTATGTTTTTCTATTTAATAAATTTCTTTAATAAAAAATAGAAAATATTTTGTATAATTTAAATTTACTGTATTTAAAAATTTTCAAATATAAAAATGAATGAATTTCTCTTCTTATTAAAGTTAAATTACTTATATATTCTAAGTATATTAATAATTATTTAGATATATTGAAGTTATCAACTTCAATCATGTACTATTTGAAATCATGTACTATTTTGAATATGTACTATTTGAAAAATTAAATAAGGATGACTCATTATATGTGTGCAGTGTTGTTTATTTTTTTAAGAAAATTGTATTATGATTGATAAAATGTATAGTTAATAATTTAGCTAACAAAATTCATTTATGATTCTATTTATATTTCGGCATCACATTGCCATACTATAATAGGGCTTTGTATTGTGACATTTATATAGTAAAAAATCAATCTAATGTTGTATTCTCAAAAATATTTTTGCAATATGACAATTAATTTCATACTCTTTTTCGAAATGTTACATTACATTCCAATTTATTTAATTTTTCTCTCAACATTACAAAATTAGGGTTTATTAATCTGTTGGGTTTATAATAATAATCCCTTAGGTTTATAATTCTTACATTTATAATATTAATCCCTTTGTCTTATAATAACATTAGAGTTTAATGTTGTCACATTTAAATGGTGTAGAAATCTATCCAGTGTCGCATTGTGAGAAACATTGTCACAATGTGACAAGCAATATAACAATCATTGTTGGAACCTTACATTACACTGCAATATATCAAACATTACATTGTGACACAAAAATAAGGTTTCATACTGTGATGTTTGCATGCTACAAAAATAAATCCCACATTTGATTGTGAGAAATAGTTTCACAACATAGGGTTAATTTCATAGTCATTGTCACAATGTTACGATATATTGCAATTTATTTAATTTCGTCTCTCAATATTAGAAAAGTAAGGTTTATTAATATATTGGTTCTATTAATTCCTTAGATTTTTTTTTTATTTTTTAGAATATTTTTATGGATAATATATGTTATAAATGTTCAATGATTTGTTTTTATATGAATAATATTTATATGAGTGTTGTATATGAATTAAGTGAGATAATGATTTTGATAAATATATTGTAGAAATTTAGTAATTTGATCTATGTTATATTTAAGATAAAATTAACTCTTTGAAATTTTATCTTACTCAGCCATTACAGTAACATTGTAACATTATAATAAGGGTAATGTCATGCAATTTTTGGTTTTAATGAAGTTTATTATGTGTTGTGTTTATCAATTTTCTTCAATAGGAAATATAAATTATTTTATATAATTTAAATTCACTATATTCAATTTTTTTTCCATATAACATTAATGACTTTCATATTTTTACTAACTAACGTTAAATTAATTGTGAATACTAAGTATAGATATATTTAACTTCAATAAATGTTCAAATCACGTAATATTTGACAACTTAAATAAGAATTACTCATTATATATTGGTAGTATTTCTTATTTTTAAATAAAAAAATAAATTGTATTATGATGGACAAAAATTATAGTTAATAATTTAGTTAACAAATTCCATTTATGCTTACATTTTTATTTCAACATCACATTGTGATATTATAATAGGGCTTTGTATTGTGACGTTTGCATGGTACAAAAGGAAATCCAACATCGCATTGTGATAAACATTCTTGCAAGAATACAATTAATTTGATATTCATTGTCCCAATATTATATTATATTACAATTTATTTAATGCTGCCTCTTCACATTACAAAATTATGCATTATTAGTCCCTTGGTTTATTAAGTGCATGGGTTTATAATATTAATCACTTGAAGACACTAATCCCTTGCATTTATAATAACATTAGGGTTTAATGTTATGATGTTTGAATGATGCAAAATTCTATCCAATGTCACATTGTGACAAACATTGTAAAAACATGACACGAAAAATGAAAATCATTGTTGGAACCCTACATTAAATTTCATACATTTCAACATCACATTGTCACACTAAAATAGGGCTTCATATTGTGATGTTTTCATGCTATAAAAATGAATCTAATGTTCCATTTTGACAAAAATTTACGCAAGATGACAATTAATTTGATACTCATTGTCACAATGTAACATTATATCACAATTTATTTAATGTCACCTTTTAACATTACAAAATTAGGGTTTATTAGTCTCTTAGGTTTACTAATTATGTAGGTTTATAAAATTAATCCCTTGGCTTTATAATCACTAAGGTTTATAATCCCTAAGCTTTATAATATTAATTCCTTAGGGTCACAAATCTCTTGGGTTTATAATAACATTACAGTTTAATGTTATGATGTTTGAATGGTGCATAAATCTATGAAATGTCGCATTGTAACAAAAATGGTCACAACGTGACAAGAAATATGATAATCATTGTTGGAAACTTACATTACATTGCAATTTTTTCAACATTACATTCTCACACTACCATAAGGCTCCGTATTGTGATGTTTCCTTCCTACAAAAATCAATCGAGAATTTTATTGTGACAAACATTTTAGCAATATGAAAATTAATTTGATACTCTTTGACACAATATTACATTACATCACAATTTATTTAATGTCACCTCTGAGCATTAAAAAATTAGAATTTATTAATCCCAAAAGTTTATAATATTAATCCTTTTAGTTTATTAATTTTTTGGGTATATTGTTATTTCTGAGAATATTTTTATAAGAAATATATACTACGTAGGTTTAGTAATTTATTTTTATATGAATAATATTTATATGAGTGTTGTACATGATTTAATTTATGTAATAATTTGATAGTAGAAATTTAGTAATTTATATCTATTTTATATTTAAGTTCAACTTGATTTTTCAAAATTTAATTTTATTACGCCATTATAATAACATAATAGTAATAATAATGCCATGCGATTTTTGGTTTTAATGAAGTTGATTATGTGTTGTATTTATAAATTTTATTCAACAAAAAGATATAAATTATTTTGTATAATTTAAATTCGCTATATTGAATTTTTTTCATAAACAAATTATTGACTTTTCTCTTTTTTATTAATTAAAGTCAAACTAATTGTAAATAATAAATATGTATTTTATAATATATAAATTATTTAGATATATTGAACTTTAATCACCATTCAAATCCAGTAATATTTGACAACTTGAATAATAATCTCATTATATGCGTAGTATTGCTTATCTTTTTTATAAAAGTGTATTGTGATTGATACAAATGTAAAGTTAATAACTTAGTTAGAAAATTCGATTTATAGTTAATAATTTAGTTAAAAAATTCAATTTATATTTCAATGTCACATTGTGATACTATAATACAATTTTTGATTGTGAGGTTTGCATGGCACAAAAATTAAGCCAATGTTACATTGCGATAATTTTTTTATAAGATGATAATTAATTTGATACTCATTGTTGCAGTGTTAGATTATATTGTAATTTATTCAATGTCGCCTCTCAACATTATAAAGTAAGGGTTTAACAGTCCTTTAGGTTTATTGATTGACTGAGTTTATAATATTAGTATCTTGGGTTTATAATCCTTATATTTTATAATACTAATCCCTTGGGGTTACAAATCCATTGGGTTCATAATAAAATTAGGCTTTAATGTTGTGACATTTGAATGGTGAAAAAATCTATTGAATGTTGAATTGTTACAAACATTATAACAATGTGACAAGCAATATGACAATCATTATTGGAACCTTACATTACATGGCAATTTCTTCAACATCACATTGCGACACTACAATATGGCTTTCTATTGTGATATTTGCATGCTACAAAAATCAAACCAACATTCAATTGTGACAAACATTTTTGCAAGATGATGATTAATTTGATATTGATTGTCATAATGTTACATTACATCACAATTTATTTAATATCCCCTCTCGACAAGGTCTATTAATCCCTTGCATCTCTAATATTACTTACTTAGGTTTATTAATTCCTTGGGTTTATTGTTACTTTTGAAGATACTTTTATGGCCAATACATGATATATATATTTAGTGAGTTATTTTAATACAAATAATATTTATAATAGTGTCGTAAATGATTTAATTGATATAATCATTTCAATAAATATATTATAGAAATTTAGTAATGTATATCTATGTTATATTTAAGTTAAATTTTATCTTCTTAAGCCATTATAATAACATTATAAGCCATTATAATAACATTATAGTGAAAATAATGCCATGCAATTTTTAGTTTTGATGAACTTGATTATGTGTTGTATTTATCAATTTTCTTCAATAAAAGAATTGTTTTATATAATTTAAATTCACTATATTTAATTTTTTTCCAATATAAAAAATAATTTATTTCCTCTTTTTATTAATTAATGTTAAATTAATTGTAAATGATAAATATATGTTTTTATCATTCATAAATCATTTAGATATATTGAACTTCCATCAACATTCAAACAATTATAATATTCGACCCACTTCAATAAGAAAAACTCATTATATATGTATAATATTGCTCACTTTTTTAGACAAATTGTATTAAGATTCATAATAATCAATAGTTAATAATTTAGTTTACAAATTCCATTTATATTTTGATTTCACATTTTTATACTATAATAGGGTTTTGAATTGTGAGATTTGTATGATACAAAAACCGAGTTAATGTCATATTTTGACAATCATTTTTGCAAGATAACAATTAATATGATACTCATTGTCACGATGTTACATTACATTGCTATTTATTTAATTTTCCTCTAAACATTACAAAATTAGGGTTTATCAATTCCTTAGGTTTGTAATATTAATCCCTAGGGTTTATAATATTAATCCCTTTTTGTTACTAATCCCTTGGGTTTATAAAAGCATTAGAGTTTAATGTTGTGATGTTTGAATGATTCATATATCTATCCAATGTTGCATTTTGACAAACATTATGACAATGTGAGAAGCAATATGATAATCATTGGTGGAACCTTACTTTATATTGTAATTTTTTCAATGTCACATTGCAATACTATAATAGGGGTTTGTATTGTGATATTTTCATGCTACAAAAATCAATCCAACATTCCATTATGACAAGTATTTTGAAAAGATGAAAATTAATTTGATAGTCATTGTCACAGTATTAAATTACATCACAATTTATTTAATGTTTCCTTGTAATATTACAAAATTAGGATTTATTAATCCATTGGGTTTAACAATTTCATGGGTTTATTCTTATTTTCCAGAATATATCTATGGCTAATATATGCCATATATGTTTAGTGAATTTTTTTATATGAATAATATTTATCTCTTGACACGAGTTAATTGATATAATGATTTTGATAAATATATTATAGAAATTTAGTCCTATATATCCATGTTATAATTTAAGTTAAAATTTAGTTTTCAAACTTTTGTCTTTCTTCAGCCATTATAGGAACAATAATGCAATGCAATTTTTAGTTTTTAATGAAGTTGATTTATGTTCTTGTATTTATCAATTTCCTTCGATAAAAAAATATTAAATTATTTATATAATTCAAATTATTTAATTTTTTCCTTATATAATAATCAATGAGTTTTCTCTTTTTATTAATTAAAGTTAAATTAATGGTAGATACTAAGTATATATCTTTATAAGTTATAAATTATTTAAATAGATTGTACTTTAATCAACATTCAAATCATGTAATGTTTAACAACCTAAATAAGAATGATTCATTATATATCCTTAGTATTTCTTCTTTTCTTAAACAAATTGTATTATGATAGATAAAAATGTATAGTTAATAATTTAATTAACAAATTCCATTTATAGTTAAAAATTAATTAACAAATTCTATGTATATTTCAAATTCACATAGAAATACTATAATAAGGATTTGCATTGTGATGTTTGCATGGTACAAAAATCAATCCAACATCCCATTGTGACAAACATTCTTGCACGATGAAAACTAATATAATAATTATTTTTGCAATTAAATTAGGTTTTAAAATTAGGGCTTATAGTATTGGGTTTCATATTGGTTTATGAAACCCAATATGAAATTCCTTCGGTTGCATTAAAGTATTAGGGTTGAATATTAGAGTTTATAATGTTGGTTTAAATATCATTTTTTCTAATATTGGGCTTAATATTATGGTTATAATATTTGGTTTAATGTTAGGTTTTATAATATTGGTTTTACATTGTTGGGGTTTATAATATGAGGTATAACATTAGGGTTTGATGTTATGACTTATGAATGGTGCAAAAAGGTATGCAACTTCACATTGTGACAAGTAATATGATAATCATTGTTGGAACCGTACATTACATTGAAAATATTTAAATGTCACATTACAACACTATAAGAGGGCTTTGTATTGTGACATTTTCATAATACAAAAATCAATACAACTTCACATTATGACAAAAATTGTTGCAAGTTAATCAATTTGTATCCATTGTCACAATATTACATTACATTGCAATTTATTCAAAGTCACCTCCCAACAATACAAAATTAGGATTTATTAATCCCTTTGGTTTATTGATTCCTTGGATTTATAATTTTAATCCCTTAGGTTTATAATTCCTAGGGTTTATAATATTAGTGCCTTGGGTTTCCAATCCTTCAGCTTTATAATATAAATCCCTTTGGTTTAATGATCCCTTGGGTTTATAATAACATTAGGGTTTAATGTTGTGATGTTTGAATGTTGCAGAATACAATACCATATTGTGACAAACATTGTTCCAATGTGACAAACAATATGGAAATAATTGTTGGACTAATTTGATACTCATTGTCACAATATTACATTACATCAAAATTGATTTAGTGTCGCCTCTTAACCTTCGAGAAATAAGTTTTATTAATTCCTTGGGTTTATAATATTAATCCATTGGGTTTGCAATCCCTAGGGTTTATAATATTAATCCCTTGATGTTTTAATCCCTAGATTTTATAATATTATTCCCTTGGGTTAATAATAACTATAGGGTTTAATGTTTTTTTTTCTAAGTAAGTTTAATCTATTAATATGATACAAAAAAGGGGATTATAGCGAGCCACAGAGGACTACCCCAACAGAGGGGAAGCCAGTCCAAAAAAAGAATCCAAAAATAGTCCACACAGTGGTAACCAGGTTAATCATAGCATTAATGAGACAATTCAACCAGATCATAATCCTATCCTGAAGACACATAAAACTAGACAGTAACTAAACTGTCAACATGAAAAAATGTCCACCTGGCATGCTGGACACATGGCAATCAATCTTTCAGGGTCGTTTCCTCTACTATTGGACACACCCACTTGTCTGGGTTGTCTTCATCGTCCGACTCGCCATGTCCATGTGCTTGCTGGCCTTCCTCCATGTTGCACATGCCTACACACGGTCTAACGTGTTTCCATGATGACTACCAGAAGCCTGCGTGTCATTGAGTTTTCCCTTCTTAGCATGCTGACTGCCAGCAACATCTTTGCCATGAATTTTGGTTCGACCTTCATCAATTTCCCAAACACCAGTCTTGTCCCAGCTCCTGCTACTCAGGCCTACTTTGTTCACATCTTCGGGGTTGTCATCCAGAGGATCAGGCAGCTCACTTTCTTCCGTGATGGTAATTGATATGGTGATGACAATAACTAGACGGTTCAGTGAGCTATGAAGCAGAATTGCATGGTATGAGGTGTAGGGTACGGAGGCAGGGGAAGTTGGCAGTGCGAACTACAACATCTCCACATCCTAAGCTGTGAAGCTAGGCCCTGCCTCTGCCACTTCGAGTGCCTAGTTACTGCCCAATGAAACTGACCAGGTTGGAATTATCAGTAGATGAGGCAGGGGAAGTCAAATTAGCGGTAGGCATACCGGGTGAACGAGAGTTGCCACCTCACGTACCCCCTCTTCAACTGCGCATTCTATGGCAGACCATGGTGGGGAAGGGAACAAGTGGAGAATCAAAAGGGAGAGTGGATGAATTGACAGAGGAGCTCTGCGGGGATGTTATAGGGGAGTTGAGGTCATGATCGAGATTGTAGAGGTTGGTGTGGGAATGGTGGAAGCCATTACCTAGATCAACACATTTTAACAACCAACATCTACGTCCAGTGCTGGTGCACATATTCAGCTCTCTCGCCTATGGATGACGGACATAGTGAATCAAGGGGGGCATAATAACAGAGAAATTCATTGGCTCCATGGTAATTTGGGCAATGTCTCTACCTCGGCATGTGCAATCATTAAATGGCTCTTGTGAGGTGCCATGAATGACAATCAGGGTGGCATGGGGGAAGTTGTAGGGAGCCATGTGGCCACCTCGTCTGCCGCCTTACCTTCTTGTCATATTAATTCCAGGGATGAACACCCGCACCCAAGTAACTATAGGGTTTAATTTTGATACATTTTAATGGTGAAAAAATATATCCAACATTGCATTATGACAAACATTGTCGCAATGTGAGAACCAATAACAAAAAATGTGGTTGACTATTTTATGGGTTATAATATTTTTACATTAACATATGTTAAATATGGTTGACTTTCTATTACTTGGTAGATTATAGTCAAAATGGGCATCATAGTCATCAATAGTCAACATCAATACCATGGTGAACCATTGTGACAAACATTATCGCAATATAACAATCAGTCTAATACTCATTGTCACAATGTTAAATTACATTACAATTTATTCAATTTCCCCTCTCATAATTACAAAATTAAGGTTTAAAATCAGTGCTCCTAGTATTAGGTATCATATTTTGTTTATTAAACCCTAAATAAAATTCCTTGGGTTACACTGCCACATTAGAATATTAATGTTGTATATTAGGGGTTATAATATTGGTTTAATAATGTGGTTTCTAGTATTGGGCTTACTATTATGGTTGTAATGTTGGGTTTAATGTTAGGGTTTATAATATCTAGTATAACGTCAATGCTTGATGTTGTGACAATTGAATGGCATGAAATGTATGCAGCCTTGAACTATGACAAACATTATGAAAATGTGACAATCAATATGACAATCATTGTTGGAACCTTACATTGCATTGCAAATATTTCATCACATTTCATCACTATAATACGGCTTGGTATTGTGACATTTGCATGGTACAAAAACTAATCCAATGTCACATTGTGACAAACATTGTTGCAATATGATGTTAAATTTGATACTCGTTTTTGTAATGCTACATTACATTGAAATTTATTCAATGTTTCCTCTCAACAATACATAATTAGGGTTTATTAATCCCTTGTGTTTATTAATTCCTTTGGTTTATATGATTAATCCTTTCCATTTATAGTTCATAGGGTTTATAATATTAATCCCTTAGGTTTACTAATTATAATAACATTAGGGTTTAATGTTGCGATGTTTGAATGGTGCACAAATCTATCGAGTGGCTCATTATGACAAGCATTGCCACAATGTGACAAGCAATATGAGAATCATTCTTGGAACCTTACATTAGATTGCAATATTTTTAACGTCACATTGCAACACTACAATAAGGTTTTGTATTGCGATGTTTGCATGCTACAAAACTCGAACCAACATTGGATTGTGAGAAATATTGTGACAATATGACAATTAATTTGATACCTATTGTTGCAATGTTACATTACATCGCAATTTATTTAAAGTTTCCTCTCAACATTATAAAATTAGGGTTTATACACCCCTTAGGTTTATAATATTCATCCATTGAGTTTATTAACTCCTTGGGTTTTTAATAGTAATCCCTTGGGTATATAATCCCTAGGGTTTATAATATTAATCCCTTGGGTTTTTAATCCCCGATGTTTATGATATCAATCCCTTGAGTTTACTAATCCCTTGTGTTTAAATTAACATTACGGTTTAATTTTGTGACATTTGAATGGTAAAGTAGCCTAACTAATGTCACATTATGACAAAAATTGTCACAATTTGACAAGAAATATGACAATCATTGTTGGAAACTTACATTACATTGCAAGTTTTCAATTTCACATTATGATAATAAAAAACATATTTGTATTGTGACATTTGGATGGTACAAAAATCAATGCAACATTGGATTGTGACAAAATGAATCCAATTTTGCTTCTCAATGTTACAAAATTAGGATTTATTAATCCCATGGGTTTATTAATTGATTTGGGTTATAATATTAGTCCTTCAATTCATAATCCATAGGGTTTATAATATGAATCGCTTGCATTTTAAATCCATAGAGTTTATGATATTAATCCCTTGGTTTCATAAACATTGTGACAAACATTGTAGAAAACTCCATCCAATGTCCCATTGTGACAAACAATATTACAAGTTGATAATCAATTTGATACTCATTATCGCAATGTTACATTACATTGCAATTTATTCAATGTCACCTCTCGACATTACAAAATCATGGTTTATTAATAACTTCAGTTTATTAATTCCTTAGATTTATAATACTAATCCCTTGAGTTTATAATTCCTAGGGTTTATAATCCCTATATTTTATAATATTAATCCCTTAGGTTTAATAATCCCTCAGGCTTATAATAAAATTAATATTTAATGTTGGGACGTTTGAATGGCACTAAAATCTATCCATGTCATGTTCTGACAATAATGTCACAATGTCACAAGCAATATGACAATCATTATCAGAAGCTTATACTACATTGTGATATTTACAACACCACATTGTGACACTAAAATAGGGCTTTGTATGGTGATGTTTGCATGCTACAAAAACCAAACCAATCTTGGATTATGAAAAAGATTGTTGCAAGATGATAATTAATTTGATAATCATTGTTTCAATGTTAAATTACATCACAACTTATTTAATGTGACCTCTCAAAATTACAAAATTAGGGTTTAGAAATCTAATGGGTTTATTAATTACTTGGGCTTCTAATATTAATCCCCCAGGTTTATAATCCCTAGGTTTTATAATATTAACTATTGGGTTTTTAATCCCTAGGGTTTATAATATTAGTCACATGGGTTTACTAATCCCTTGGGTTTAAAATAACATTAGCGTTTATTGTTGTGACATATGAATGGTGAAGAAATCTATTTATTGCCACAATATGACAAACATTGTCACAATTTGATAAACAATATGATAACCATCGTTTGAAACTTACATTGCATTTTTTTGAAGTTGCATTTCAACACTACAAAAGGGCTTCATAATGTGGCATTTGGATGGTACAAAAGTCAATCTAACGTTGCATTAGATTTCTAAGCCATATTGTGTCCAACATTGTAAGAATGTGATAAGAAAAATGAAAATCATTATTGGAAGCTTATATTCCATTGTAATTTTTTCAACGTCACATTGCAACACTACAATAGGGTTTTGTATTATGTTGTTTGCATGCTACAAAATTCAAACCAAAATTGGATTGTGACAAATATTGTCACGAAATGATAATTAATTTGGTACTCAATATTGCAATGTTACATTACATTTCAATTTGTTTATTGTCACTTCTCAACATTACAAAATTAGGCTTTATAAGTCCCTTGGGTTTATAATATTGATCCCTTAGGTTATTAATTCCTCGGGTTTGTGATATTAATCCCTTGGGTTTATAATCTGTAGGATTGATAATATTAATCCCTTGGGTTTTTAGTCCATAGGGTTTATAATATTAGTCCCTTGGGTTTACTAATACATTGGGTTTAAAATAACATTAAGGTTTAATATTGTGACATTTGAGTGGTGAAGAAACCTATCCAACATCTCATTACGACAACAATTGTTGCAACTTGACTTGTAATATGACAATAATTGTTGGAAACTTACATTATAGTGCAATTTTTCAATGTCACATTACGACACTATAAAATGGTTTCGAGTTGTGCCATTTGCATGGTACAAAAATCAATCCAATGTTTCCTCTCAACATTACCAAATTAGTTTTTATTAATCCCTTGGGTTTATAATATTAATCCCTCGGGTTTATAATATTAGTCCATTGGGTTGATAATCTCTAGCATTGATAATGATAATCCCTATGGTTTATATTATCAATCCCTTTGATTTATTAATTGCTTGATTTTATATTATTAATCCCTAAGGTTGATAAACATTGTGACAAACGTTGTACAAAAATCAATCCAATGTTGCACTATGACAATTCATTGTTGCAAGATGAAAATCAATCTGATACTCATTATCGTAATGTTACAATACATTGTAATTTATTCAATGGCGCCTCTCAACATTACAAAGTTAGGGTTTATTAATTCCTTGGGTTTACAATATTAATCCCTTCGATTTATAAGTCCTAGGGTTTATAATATTAATCCCTTGGGTTTTTAATCCATAGGGTTTCTAATAACATTAGGGTATCCAATGCTGCATTGTGAGAAACATCATTACAATGTGACAAGAAATATGAGAACCATTGTTGGAACCTGAAATTACATTGGATTTTTTCAATGGCACATTGTGACACTACAATAGGGTTTTGTATTGTGATGTTTGCATGCTACAAAACTCAAACAAATGTTGGATTATGACAAACATTTTTGTAACATGACAATTGATTTGATAATCATTGTTGCAATGATACATTACATCACAATTTTTTTAATGTTGCCACTCAACATTACAAAATTAAGATTTATAAATCCCTTGGGATTATAATATTAATCACTTGGGTTTATTAATCTTTTGGTTTTATAATATTAATCCATTCTATTTATAATCCCTAGGGTTTATAACATGAATCCCTTGGGTTTTTAATCCATAAGGTTTATAATATTGGTTCCTTGGGTTTACTAATCCCTTGGGTTTAAAATAACATTAGGGTTTAATGTTGTGAATTTGAATGGTGAAAAAAATATATACCGTTTAATGTTGTGAATTTGTAGTGTCACATTGAGACACTACAAAATGGGTTTGTATTGTTACATTTGCATGGTACAAAAATCAATCAAACGTCGCATTATGAAAAAATCAATCTAATGTCACCTCTCCACATTACAAAACTAGGGTTTATTAATCCCTTTGGATTATAATACTAATCCGTTGGGTTTCTTAATTCCTTGGATTTATAATATTAGCCACTTTGGTTTATAATACTAGCCCCTTCGGTTTGAAGTCACAAGGGTTTATAATATGAATCCCTTCAGTTTTAAATCTCAAGGGTTTATAATATTAATCCTTTGGTTTTGTTAAATTCTTGGGTTTATAATATTAATCCCTTATATTTTTAATCTTGAGGGTTTATAATATAAATTTGTTTGGTTTATTAATCCGTTGTATTAATAATACTAATTTCTTGGATTTATTAACACATTAGGTTTAAAATATTTATCCCTTGGATTTTTAATCCTTAGGGTTTATGTAAAAACTTCTTCTTCATGTAAATATTTCTACGGTTATATGTTTTAAAAACTAGTGTTGTAACTGTCTCAGGAGTGCCATAAATAAAAATTGAATGTAGACCATATTTTTTATAATAAACAATTTAGATGTTACGCTAGAAAATGTGGGAAAGGGAAGCTTGTGAATCTAAAAATTATATATTCAGATAATTATCCACTCAGTTGAAGATAAATACTGGGGAAATAAATCTGTGGGAGAGAAAAGAAAATTTTTGACTTGTTGGAGAAAAAAAGAAGATTTTCTTACTTTTAATAAGGAAAGAGGAAACATCTTAGGCTAAGGGGATAAGTACACCCCTGAAAGGCAGGACATTGCCAAAGAAACATCTGTTGATGATCACGTATATGAGACATGAATTGGGAATTAGAATGAGGTTGCTAATGAAGAAAACATGCTTCTCAACTTGGTGGGAACCATAGAGCACTTGGTTCATCGTTGGAAGGAAAGGCTTTTCCCATGCCACATTTACAACAATTTTATCTGTTAGATGTTACTCTCATGATTGGTTGCCTGTAATTCTCATTTCATAATTAGGTTTAAAATAAAAGGTTTGAGATGGATTTCTTCTGCATGGTATGAATTATGGATGAATGTGATTTTAAAAGAAATGAAGTAAAGAATAGGTAATCCTATTACATGTTTTTTGTACTATTGTAAATGTTCAAAGGGTAATCAATTTAAGAAAATGAAAGTGGTTTATTTGTATTAAATTGTACTATAAAATGCCTTCGACATAAGTGTAATCTTTTAATAGTATTTTATAGAGTGTTGTAGTTTCATGCTAACCGGTAATTTAATTTGAGATGAATGGTTTGTGAGTGTTCAAGCTAGAGGGTATGTCAAAGGTAAAGTAGAGGTAATAGGGGAAAAAATATGAAATTGATTTATAAGAAGAATTTATGGTTGGTAGCAGTAAATTTTCAGGTATAATGATTAACACATAGATTAATTTATGTTGTAAAGTTACACAATGAATAACATATATATAATCTTTTGCTTTACAGTTATCCTGGTCCAAGAAGCAATACACAATAGTTTGCAAAGAAACGAAAGAGGTATGGTCATAAAACATGACATGGCAAATGCCTTCAATAGGGTCAACCACCAATTAATAGCAGTTGTTCTTTGGATGTTTGAAATCTCTAACAAATTTATCAACATAATTATGGAATGCATTTCAAATCCTTGGACAACACCCGTAATTAATGGAAGGCATAGTCACTACTTCCGAAGCTCCACAAGACTGAGACAAGGTTACCCTCTCTCACCTTTCCTTTTCATCATCATGGCGGAAACTTTAAGCACACATCCAGAAAATCTAAGGAAAAAAAGGGAGATAACAAGCATAAGTATAGTGAGAGGAATAAAAGAAAGCAATCATTCACTCTTTGCCAATGACACTCTCTTAATAGGAGGAGCCTCAATCTTAATTGCTAGGAGATTTAAGAGCATCCTGGACACTTTCTTGGCTGTCTCAAGGGGATTGCTTAATAAAAAAAAGTGTAGAATATATACTTGGAATGTCTCGCTTCAAGTAATGCAAAGAATATCATTAATCGTGACTATCCCGGTCCAAAGAAACTGGTGTCATTTTCCCTATCTTGGTCTTACTTTGGCAAAGGAAGTTGTTAAGTCTGAGATTTGGAATAAACATATAGAAAAAATGAGAGGGAATCTTCAGAGTTGGGGGCTGATCAGAAGACCTTCATTCTTCAATTTGATGGTGCCTCCAAAAACAACCCAGGACAAGCAGGAGCAGGGGGAATATTTTTTTATGAAAAGGGGCAAGTCATCACTACTTATGAATGGGGACTGGGAAATATGACTAACAACATGGCTGAGGCCTATAGTCTTTTACTAGGTACTTGTATCCTAAAAAATCTTCAAGCTAAAAATCGAGTCATAATAGGCGACTCGGCAATTATTATAACAGTTATGGAATCAGGGGGTGATTTCAAAAATGATGCTCTCAATAGAATTGAGCACAGGATCATGGAAAAATAAAACAGCTGGAGCTCATCCAATTTAAACACGTCATGAGAAATCATAATACCAAGGCAGACTCTCTAGCTAACATCACAGTAACCAGACCTACCGGACAAGTCTAAGAGAACAATAGGTATTATGAAAAACCAATCCCCATAAGACGTCCCTCCTCACAGTTGGGCACATGATCCAAGGTTCCATCAGTCATCTCAATAAAATGTCAGTCTCTCTCCTTAGCCCGAGCAGCTGAATATCCAATCCCCTCTACACTGACATTATCCAATTCCACATCCTTAAAACTGTCAAGGAAATCCTCAGTCATATGGGAAATCTACACTGGATAATGGAGGAGGAAGAGGCCTTTGGGAAGAGCACTCAGATTTTAGGCAATATTCACTTCGTAATCCATAGTGGTTGCTCAAGAAAAATCTAAATTAACATTCAGGACCAGAGAAATTCAGAGCAGTTTGACTCGCCTTCTGGGGCTCTAATGAAAGAGTGGGCATATAAGCAACCCGTGGTGCATTGGTTTAGCCAGAATCTCATCGTTTGCATGGTGGTTGTCCTTTTTTTTTTGACAAAGGCTCGAGTTCTCATTGCTCCTTCTCCAGGTCGCTCCCTATGCTCTTCAGTTGCTGTTGCTCCTCATTGACAGCTCTGTGAGGTATTGTTTTAGCTGGTCGGGACTATGCTTTCATATTTTTCACAAATGCTCAGTTTGTAGATGTGAATCAGCCTCTCCAAACTCAATAGGATTTAGCTTCATTGAACTCTGTCTCTTATTCTTCTAGTTTTCATCCCCACAATCTCTCCTTTGTATGTTTTCCTCCTTGCAGTAGTTGCTTCCTCCCCTACTATGTGATCCTTTGCCTCTCATTTTCACAAATTTCTGGAGCTCCGCTTCTTATCTTCCCCCCCTGAACTTCCCCTCTGCCATATATTCTCTAGCCTACAGTCCTTCACCACCCAGAATCTTTGTTAAACTTCACTCTCTCTTCTGGAGAAAGCTAACCAAACTTCGCTTAAAGATCATCAAGCTTACCCAAGACTCTTCAACAATTTCAGAAAACCCATTGGACTATATCGTCACCAATAGCAGTTGCACCCTTTGCAAGGTGCACTGCTTCATGATAGCCTATTTCATAAAGAATTTCAATGAACTCAAAGAAGAAGTTCAGTCAGAGAACAAATCAAGGAAGAAAAAACTTGAAAAACAGAAGGCGGGAATCAAAGGCCTGAAAGAGAAATGCAATAATTTAGAAGAAGCAATCAACCACATAAGATCGATGAATGAAAGTATGCAAGGGGAGGCTTCTACCAAGAACAGTGATAAAAAAGAACAGCCGCCTGATGACTCGGTCAACCAGTTCTGGTGAAATTTTCATATGCATTGTAAATATTGTTTGCTCCTAGGTCAGTTCTTACGACAATATAGCTGCTATGTCTTTCAAGTTTTAAAAAACAAGAATAGTGAATTGGATCAAGGGACTGCGTGCCCATTTTGTATCAATTCCACTAAGCTACCTCTAGTATTTGTAATGGGACTTGTCCCTCTACTAAAGTTTTTATAATATAACACTATTAAACAGTGTTAAAAAAAAAAGTATTATAGGCAAGGCATCCTAGAAACCAAAATGTCACTACGTGAAAAAAGGACATTGGTGAGGGGCAAAAAATGTCACCATAAGATCATTGGTGATGGTCAAAAGAGCCTTCGTCACCAAAAACTGAACATCACCAAAAGTGGTGTCGCCAAAAGTATAGGTGTTATATTGACATTCAATGTTTGTCACCAATAATGATTTATAATGATGAATAGTGACTATCACCATTTCATATGAGCAATGGTGATAGACCATAGCCTTTGCCACCAAAGGTGGCGCCGCCAAAAGTATAGATGTTTTACTAACATTCAAATTCCGTCACCAATAATGATTTATAATGACAGATAGCGACCATCACCATTTCATATGAGAAATGGTGATGGACCATGGCCTCCGTCACAAAAAAATGAACGTCACCATAGGTGGCGTCACCAAAAGTATAGGTGTTATGGTCACATTAATGGTCCATCATGAATATTGATTGCAATGGCAGATAGTTACCATCACCATTTCATATGAACAATAATGATTTATTGTGATGGATCTTTCATGGTCATCACTATTGGTGCATATATATGGTGGCATTCGTTTACCCTCACCAAAAGATGCATTTCCATAAGTATAGGTGTTGTGGTGACATTCGAGGTCCGTCACGAATAATGACTATAATGATCGACACCGACCATTACCATTTCATATCAACAACAATGATTTATGGTTACAGACCTTTGAGGTTTGTCACTATTGATGCATATATATGCCGTCACCCTTTCATATTTCGGTGACGGTTGAAAAATGTCAACAAAGCACATTGGTGATGGTCAAAACCTCATTCCATATGGATCATGTGAGCGCACGATGGAATCGAACCAAAAACCTCTTACTTGTAAACTAGGTGCTCTTCCATTGAGCTAGCACCCTTTAAAGAATTAGGCTTTTAAAATTACACCTTGAAACTTCATAAATTGTAAATTCTACAACCTTCAATAAATTAAAGTATTGACAATATTTTACTAAACAAGCAAAGCAACATCAAAGCTGTAGGTCCCTACCTAATGGTTATGGAAGTTATGAAAAGTGGGGGGAGGGAAAAATAATTATGTATAAGAGAATGAATATGTTCAGTTGAATACTCAATTAGAAGTGAAAGTCTAAAGACATTTATAATCTATAAATGACCAATAACTAGAAAATGCACCAAATATTGCAATGGAAATGTCATAAGTTAATAACATATAGAAGAAGAACAATGATGAAGACAAATGCAATATGTTATAGGTTGAGTGAAAGAAAAATCTCAATGTTATTGTTGTTTGGTGTTTAGATATCTGAATGATATCTAAACTTCTGTGTGAATGTAACACGGATCTCCGGGAACTGTGAATGACATATGATAAAATAAAATTGTATATATATATATATATATATATATATATATATATATATATATATTATATATCCCCTTTAAATAAGCCAACATGGCAATTTGGAATTTCACCAAGTCCACACTCAAAACATGACAACAACCAAGAAATAAAAGAAATTGACTTGGACAAAAAGCAATAGATTCACTTTCATTCTTGAGTTACTTCTATTTATTTGAATTTGAATCATGACATTCTTTATCTGACAAGGAATCAAAATCATCACTAGTATTAAATTCATCCAACATGGACTTTGGATATCCCACTAACATCTACGTTTTTGTTGCCATGCCTGAAAACCATGGAGTTTCCTGTTGATAGTAGAATAAGATGTGTGCCTATTGATCAAGAACACATTCCTTATTAACCATTGTTACCTGACAAAAACCAAAGAGACAACACAATATCAGTGTACACAAAATCCCCTACCGAAATATAATCATAACTTAGAAATACTGCTTCTTTAGATTTAAAAAAGACTATGTTTTACAACACTTCTGTCTATTTATTCATGCCTTTATATCATAGCATATGTCACACAGTAGCAATCTACAGTACCTAAAGTAAAAAGAAATTTTTTCTCAAGAAAATAGATTTAGAAAAGAGATTTGAAAACTATAAGTTTGTCGTCAACGCTTTACTTAATTCAACAACAAACTAGTTGAAGTTTGAAAATCAAAATCGTTCATAGGAAATGAATAGGACAATGGCAAAAGTCATTATTCATACAAATAAAGCTATATTCACTATTTCCATTGCAAATAACTAACTTTTGGCAGTGGTCTAACAATTAGAGCTTATTTTCTGGGAAGATTCGTCAATACCATCATTTTTTTCCACGGTTTGTTGTGTCTCTTGATCCCGATTAGATAACTTGCAATTCTCAAGTTCTACCTTTCAAGTATTGATTTCTGGCTCACATGGGATCATTTTCAATCGATGTATGAAAGTTCTTGAATATTTGAAAAACATCAGATTTGTTCTTCAATAAATAAACCCAACACATTCTGGTGTAGTCATCAATAAATGTCATCATATATTTATTTCCATTTGTAGAAGGAACATGCATTGGACCACATAAATATAAATGAATGAGTTCAAGTTTTCTATGTGCACTTGAATGTGAATCATGAAACAATTGTTTCCTATGCTTTCCTAGAATGCAAGCATCACATTGCTTAAGTTTCCTAAGAATGGTTGGCAAACTAGTAATGCCATTTTTCTTCAACAAGCGGAGGCTGTCATAGTTCAAATGTCAAAATCTAGCATGCCATAATAAATATGATGGAAGTGTACCCTCTTCACAATGGGAATTGTATGAGAAATGTTGTGCGTGAGCAGAGGTACCTTGCAGCTTGAGAAGCCTTTCTTCTTCTATCCCCATCATGACAAGTGAGTGGTGAGATGCTTTTCTCACCTCATGCTTGCCATCAAACATATGAATGGAGTGACCTTGCTAACAGATGTGGACCAAGGATAGTAAGTTTCTCTTCAACTGTGGCAGATATAGAACATGACGTAGAAGAAAGTCTGGAAGACCAGGAAATTTAAGCCTAATTATGCCAAGCCCTGATGGCTTGAGTTTTGATTGGTATGCAAAGTATATTGCTCCATCAACATTGTCAGTAAATTCTTCAAAAAAATCTTTGATATGAGTCATGTGGCAAGTTCCTCCTGAATCAAGCAACAAATAATTTTTCCGAGAAGCAAGTGAAGCATTAAATAAGTCTTCATTTACTCAGATATTACATTGTGCGACAAAATAATGAGCAGATTCAGGTGCTTTACCTTTGTCTATGTCATTAGTTTTACCTTTGGGTTGGTTTCTTTGCTGCTCAATTTTGTCCCAAGGTAACTTGCATGTGGAGGCATCATGTGATCCATTTCTTTTGTAGCGTATGTAGTGCAAATGTCACTTTTCTCCTTCAGAGTGTTTGCCCCCCTGCCTCTGAAATATCTTCCTCTTCCTCTTCGACCACCTCTTCCTGTGGAAGAATCATGGGCAACATTCTTTTCTTAATGAGCAAGGAACATAGCCACTTCAGAAGATTCAGGGGTTGTCTTCTTTCCAAAAACTTTCTCTCTTTCAGCAAATTATTTCACAAGAGAGTCAAATGTAATATCTTTGAGATTTCCATTTGCTTACAATGATTCAAGATAATTGGAGTAAGTAGGATAAAGTTCCTAGAGAAAAGCTATCAAAGGAATATCCAGTTCAACATTAATGACTTTGATATCATGCATTATATATTTTAATTCTGATGCAAGAGCAAGAGGATCATTGTTTTGTAATTCAAGAGTGAATAGTTTTATCATGAGTTGAAGAACTTCAAGTGCAGAGTGCCAGTCATAGAGTTCTTTCAGTTTTTTTAAGGCTTTGAAATCATTTGGAAATGGTGAAATATGGAGACTCACCTCTTCACTTACAGATGCTTCAATTAATGCATATATTTGTTGCTATTATTTTCCCAAATGGCGAACTCTTTGTCTGAGGTATGCCATTCTAGCTCTTTGTCTCCGTCTCCAACACACACTCCTTTCCAGAACTCATTGAAAATGAGGCTCTATTTTATCTTCCGGGACCACTGAAGATAGTTCTCCTTGCCAGTGAGAACTACTCCCACAGTAGATATGATTGAACGCATTGTAAAATCTATGTGCTATAAAAATACTTCTATTGGCAAAAAAAATGCGTTTTTGATGTAAAAAAATTTCACTGTGGTAGCAATATTCTGAATTCTTATGAAAACTAGGAAATAAGTTGCACAGATAGCAGTTTCTAAGGATTATTTTGGAAAACAATGAATAATATCAAACAACCATGTTCCAATCCATTTGGAGCACAACCAACGTTTAGGCAGACCAACACTTCAACAAATACTGATCCATTTATCCTAAGGCCTATTGGGAACATGACATGCATCACAACCTTTGAAATATTCACACCATATATCGAAATGTAGTCAACACATATTTGCCTTTTCAACCATGTGCAATGCACATAATTCAATACAACGCTTCATATAATTCAAGATCAAAGATAGGAGAATGCGCTATATAAAAAAAATATATGACCCTTCTCACTATCAACACTTCTCAGATGTCAAGAACTTCCAGACATTCTTGATTACCCTTTACCATTAACTTAATTCCATTTGGTGCACAAATTAGGAGTTCAATGTTTGCCGCAACTAGTTTCTTTTGTTCCAGCAAAAGGCACCTTTAATTTTTACACAGAAGATGTGGTGGCACAATGCGGAGTCGTTGCGAATGAGAGTGGTAACATTTTTGGTTCTTTTAGCATAGAATTACACATGATCAAACTTTCTAATATGTAGTAATAGTCACAAAACTAAAAACACATTGCAAAAACAACGAGAGTCAATCACTTAAGAATTTAAAACAAAAGGTCTTCAACAAAGTAGCAGGATGCATCCATCTACACATAAGAATTTGGTTTTATTACTGCTATGATACCACATATGGGAGTGAGGACTACATGCTCACTGCATCTCCACTAGACTGCGTATGGGAAAGAGGTTAAGGGGAGAGGCCGAGGGTCCAAGGTCGATCCCATTCTCAACACCAGATGTGATACCATTATGTTTCCAATGATTCCAGCGATACCACCGAGTGGGCTGACTGTTCAAAGGGAGTACAAAACACATATGACAGTGTAAGGAATGTGGATTCAGGCCTGAGGAGCATGGAAGAGGTGTGAATTCTGAAGAATAGAGGAAACTGACACCAGGAATTACACAAAAGTTAATTTTGGGAGCTAGCTCTGATACCATGTCAGACTAGGAGGTAAATCCTCAAAACAATTCATTAATATTCATTCAGGTCGGTCCTTATTATATACATGAGGAAGAGACTGTTCATTTCATCTCCTGGTAGCTCTTCATATTTTCTATTATTTATTTACATCAATTTCAGTTATTCACCCAAACCTAATGATTAGGTGTCAATGCTTTAAAACACAATTCTACCACTCCATTTTATTTTTTTCTCAAGAGAATTGGCAGCATCTTCCCATCCTTTGTTTTACATAATCAATAACCATCCATCAATGATATAAAGAATAACATATACACAAAAAAGGCCAAAGATGTTCTTGTTGTATATCTATGTTCTAGGACTCATCTGACCTTACTGGTGCAAAGAGCTCACCTTGAAAAAATAACATCCACGTGGAATTTAGAAAAAAAAATTAAATCAAGCTCCAAGTAAACCAATGAAAATATGAACATCCTTTTTAATCAATAAAATCTCTGACTTAAAATAAAAGTGGCCTGGAATTGAATGTTATATCAACCATGTCAAGTAACTAACATCGGGTGAGAAATACAATCCATGCATATTGGATTAGTGAAATAATTGATCTGGTAAAGCTAAAAAATAGATGACTTAGAACTAAGAAACCCAAGTAAATGACTTAGAACTAAGACATGAGGTTTCCCTTTCAACCTTGTCATTAAATAACTCTTCTTTGTGTCACTTACCATTAAATTTTTTTTGATAGTAGGTGGAAGTGGTATTATAACATTAACCTCTAATAGTCTATTTCCATGACTACTTCTCAAGATCTGATCCATTACCAGCATTTGGGGCTAGATAAGATACATTAAAAAACCATCAACATGAAAATCAAATCTACATCCTTGCAAAAAATGGGAGGAAAAAAAATCCAAAAATTGAAACAGATTGTAGAATACCTCATTCCTGCAACACGTTTATCTTGTGATGAACACTAAAAAAATAAATCAGGATAAATTTAATTTTTGCCACATTTTGACAATGAAATATTTTGCATATTCTATGAACAATTGATGAAAAAAGTCAGCTAAAGCTTCTCAGCATCATGATTATAGTAAAACATAAAGGAACTGCTCCAACACATATATAATCTTAAACATAAGTATCTATACATATAAGTATTTATTGAGGACATTGTATTTTGTGAAAATATGGAAGTGAAATCTTTGAAATAACACAATTTCTGGTACCACTGCCTTATGAAGTCCATTCATTCAAGTATTTACAAAGTCCATTCAGGAATTTATTCAAAGTTCAAATTTTAAATAATTAACATGTAGCCTAAAAAAACTCAGTTTTGAAAAGGAGATAACCCAAAGATGTAGTGTATATATCTCACATTTATATATCCTAATTTATAGACATTGAAATGACACTTTTTAGCATACTATTGTGAATTCAGCCCAAAATGCTAGAAAAAAATATTGATGGTTATTTTATTGATGGTTATTTTGCTAATATAGAAGTTTCATACATGCGTTTATTTAAACAGTTAGCTTGCAATGTCAAACATATCTAAGGATGCACACAATACGTTACATCTTTAGCGTTGGTGTGTGAACTTGAGACAATGAAGTCCAACATTAATAGTTTGTCTACAATATGCACTAGCAGAATAGGTGAAAAATAGTATTGTAGGTATGTGTTATGAATATATGTATTGTAGGACAATGAGAGTATGGTTGGAACATTCATGTACATCATTTCCAATTTTTCCTGTAATTTTCACTGGTCTAATAGGTGAACAATAGAACTGTAAGTGTGCATTCTATATCACTTAACTAAATCCAACACCTTCAGCATAGAAGTTTCAAATAATATGTCCAAAACTAGTAGGTAATTTGCTAAATCAAAGAGTTGGCTTGATTGTTTTTGGAGAAGACTAGATTCTTACATTGTTGAATGTAAATTCATGACCCTTTTACAAGATTAGATGGAACAAAAAGGAACCAAGCTAGAAGGTTATTTGAATAATCCTTACTTAGCTAGGGTAAAATGCTAGCACTTTGTCAAAAAGCATAAATGTGAAAACTTTAAGAAATTCAGTGAAGAGAATGTAGAAATGTTCTTATCAAACCACTAATGTAAACAAAGCTAAGAAATATTGCTTTGTAGAAGAGATATTCATGGTCAAATTAACAAGAAAGTGACCTTTTATCATAGTTAATGCACTAGTGCTCATGTCATAGTGTCCCAGGGCAAGCTAGGGACTATAGGGAGTGCTCATGTACATCTAGAGAAGAGGTGGGGAGACATCGAGCTGTAGCTAGGAAGACTACAAGTGATGAGGGGCAAATACTTGAGGTACCGAACCTCTTGGATTATACCTTGCTACGGGAGCCCTAAAGAGAGAGTAGCAGGATTAGAGGATGTGGGTAGAGACAGATGCGAATGAAGCAACATAGAGTGCTACAGTGCAGGAGTCCCTCGACAGTGCGAGGCTAACAGGCTGCAATAATGTCAACCTTAGATGCAGTCACAAAGGAGCCCTAGCTGTAGTCGTGAATGGATACCTAGACGCAGTCTTGAAGGAGCTCTAGGCAGAGTCAAAAAGGAAGCCCTACCTGTAGTAAAAGACAGCCCTAACCGCAGTCAAAAGGAGGCTTAGCCACAACAAGAGATAGGTTGGCAACACAGTCTAGAGAGAGGCCTAAGATGCAGTTAAGAGAGGCATAAAGGCGTAGTTAAGAGAGGCCTTAATCCATAGCAAGAGGGAGGCCATTATCAACCATAAAGAAGAAGCATATAGCCATAGTCAAGGAACGTCTAAAGCAACACTCAGAGAGGCCCTAGATGCAGTCAAAGGGGGCACCTAGCCACTGCAAGAAGAATCCATACAACAACAATAAAGAAGCCCTAGAAGCAACGTGGAAGCCTTATGTTTTGCTCTAGGTAGAACGTGTGAAAGAGAGGTTGTTTTGAGTGTTGTTCTTGGGTGGTCTTATAGGGAGAAGGGTCAACATTTGATGTTTAAGATTGTAGCAAGAAGAGGAATTCAACGTGGGTTAAATAGGGTTGTTCTGTAGCTATTCCAGGAAGACTAAAGGCTTGAAAAGAGGCCAAGTATCTTGCTTGTAGCTTCAACTAAAGGATGAAACTCAACTAAAGGATGACTTAGCTTAATAAAGTTCATGATGGCCTTTTGGAATCATATACTTATGAGTGAACCCAACTCTTATTATTGGGACTTATCCTAGTTTCCTGATAGGTGGGATATAGAGGACAAATATGATCTTCCTTTCTCCATTGAATTCCTCCCACCTTGAAAATAAAAAGGGGACATAATGAATTTCATATACACATACTTAATAGATATATATTCCCAATCTCTTGCCATCTACTAGTTATGCCTACTTGATCTAGGCTCAAGCAATTAGTTAATCCAGAGCATGCATATCCCTACTTATTCTCCATATGCATTTGGGTGGATCTCTCTATCCCTTTAGTGTTAGTAAAAGGGTTTGGGTATGGTAAGGGCTGCTAGCTAGTTTTTTAAACCTTTGTATTTACATCTATTTTTTCCTAGCCTTACCCTATTCTCATCTCTATGTATTCTCAAATTAAACCAACTACACAATCAGAATTTTGTTCTTGTGCAGTATATCAAAATACTTTTTAAACATAAAATTACAGCATATTGTGACAAGGAGATTAATCATGGATTAACATATCAAACTCGACATCTTACATTAACAATTTCCTTTTACGTCATGCCAGTCTTCTACCCAGGCCTTTGAACCATGCCTAAAGGCATGTACTACATGACTGAGGGTTTACATTGCCAATAAAGTTAACTATAACTAATTATGAGAACAAGATAGCATTGTTTATATACCAGATTCCTTAAATTAAAGATTATCTTCTTGTATGAATTACAGTGCACTGACAGAAACAAAGATAGTTTCCAACAAAAAGCACCCAAAAAAGTAGCAGAATTCATAGGAGACACTTATTTCGCTTCTTCGGTGCTAGTCTTTGAAGACCTGCACCACCACCATCACTTCCACATTCATCCTCCTTCACCTCAAGAGTTGTAGGTACCACTCTACCCCTCTTTCTTGAAATCTATCTAATATGAGTCTCTACAACCTTCTCAAAACAAGGAATCATAAGAGGATTGGTTTTGTGAGGCATCAACTCCTCACCACTTTCAACAACTTCCATCATGAACTTCGAGTCTTTGAAATCAAACCGAAAAACAATTTGGTTGTAATAAGCTTCTCTAGATGCCATTTTTGTAGCTCTAGGAGCATCTTTTGGGACAACTAAATGTTTTCCATTTTCATCGACATTTATTTAAACTCTACCATCCATTACTAGAAATGATAACACAAATATGTTTTCTACTATCTAGGAAAATTATATTTGATTTAGAACCAAATTCTCTAATCTAGCTTGCTTCTGTTTTCGTAAAATGTTGAATATGCTTGCCATATTCTTGTCTATTTCTGATTTTTCATCTTCCATGGACTCTTTCACTACTTTAGGTCAAATGCATATGTCGCCTTAGTCTGTTTTGTCTGTAATATAGCTTTCTTTTACTTGGGTTCATTATCCATTGGTCCAAGCATAGTGAAAATTCCTGCTAAATGCTGGAAAATAGAAGCAAATAAAAGCCCAATATTTCTCCATGATATTTGGGTTTGATCGCCATTTCCCTCTAAAGACTTTCTTTCATATGCCTGGTCACTTAGTTTCTTAGAATATCACTACTAATAAAATCAACTGGAGTATCACCATCATGGTTTTGTGATCTGTTAACAGTAGTGAGTGTGTATGTGAGATCAAAGAGTATATCAGCAGTGGTAACTTGCTCATGAGGTCTCTAAACAAGATTGCGCAAGCTTTCCACTTTGCTAATTATAGCCTCAAATTTTCCAGATTCTGCTTTTAAAATATTTTCTCTCTCCTGAACAATCAAAGTCTTGAGGGGATGATAATGGTATCTTAATATACAAGGTTGCTCCATACTCTGATTGTTACAACTACATATAGTATCATCTTCTTTCTCTCTCAGGGTCTTACTGTGGCCTTGTTGTGATCCTTTTACGCCATAAAAGGAATCTTCCAGTGTCTGGCTCAATGTTTCTTCCTCTTTAGCTGTAGCTTGGGTACCAAGCCTTCTACCCATCCTTTCTATCACTTGCTTTTGGAGTTGATAGAAATGAAAATACTCAACCAAAGCTGGAAGGAACGGCTTGTAATTGAGAGTTCCGATTGAAGAACTGTCGAGAAATGGAAAGAGAGGAAGAAAATATTTTCGTATTGCATTGAAATGAGGGATGGTAGGGAGTTGTTATTTCCCCTCGCCTTAGAAGTCTACTTTGTAATAGAAGAGGGATGAAGGCCCACTATAGTGGATATAAGGTCCCAAGACATACACATTGTCGAATGAATTGCGTAGGTGTTGTGTGCCAATTAAGCGTGAGGATTGGTAGAAGTGGCACATGTGGGAGAGTGGCCATATTATTGAATAATTGTTCACATTAAGGAAGGACACCATTTGAATATGGTAATAATGTCAATTATAACCTGGAGAGTTTCTAACACATCTTTGTCATCTACATGAGGGAGTTTACAATTTGTATATCTTTGTCTCAGTCCCATGGTGAATATATTAGTGTGGGGATCCACTGTTTCATTATCCATATGTTGGATGCTTTCCTGAACTTGATATTTATAAGGAAATCACTTTAGATATCCAAAATGTCTTAGAAATTTATTTGAACAATTATTGTCTTGCAACAATGTTTATTGATGATAAATTGCTTGGTAATGTACACATGCATAGAAGAGTGTGATTGATGGCATGGATACTCGGCCTTTCGGGTCGAAATGGCCACCTCTAAAGATAATATTTTGAATGTCCTTTGAGCCTTTCCTTGAGATGGCATCCAATATGTTGGTGTGAGGACATTAAAGAACTCTATATTTTGACATATTCTAGCTGAATCGTCAACATACAAGAGAAACTAAAACGAGGGGTTATATAAGTAATAGCCCCAGTGTATGGGAAATCCAGGTTTTTAGAGGAATATTTCCACATTTAATAGTTGGATGAGGATGAATATTTTTGTTACACTATGTGTTGTTATTAATATGTTTTGATGTTTTGGGTGAACACTCGGCCCATCTTCAAGAACAACCTATAACGTTCGAGTCCAAGACAAATTTAAAGAGATAATTTATCAAATTAATTGTCCGGCTATGAAAGACAGTAAAGTTTTGGAAGAGATACATCATAGTAATATCAAAGTAGATTGTGGACCATGTTAGAAAATGCATCAAAAATGTTTTCATAATATCTGCTAAAATTTGACATTTAGCATTGTCTTAGCATTTTCTTATCAACTTTCATGGAGGCAAAAAGTGACAGGAGAAGCTTGCACAATAATGGTGGCCATTAGAATGAGAAACACAATGAATTGGAAAAATGGAATCTGTTGCTATGATGACACATGGGAGATACTTGTTACTCTCAATGTGGCTGTACAGGAAAATTAGTTTTTGCTTTTGAGTATAATTGATGTATCGTAATGTAGCGATTGTTTCCCTACTGCAATAAAACAAATATATATCCATCTCAAGGTTAAATAATAACACTAGTATATCTTCAAATGATATGGGCTATGTGTTTTACCCAACAGCTAGGAAAGTCTCTATCGGTCATAGTGCGATGAAGTGATGGTTTCGGGTTTCTGTGCCCGTGCTTTCAAAGTATATCGATACAAGTGATGAAAGGGCATATGCTTAATTCCGTGGAACATATTTTATTTTCGTTACTTGTCCAGGATAAATCCACGACCATAGTTGAGAAATGTAATCAAAAGAAAATAAATATGTAGTTTATTTAAACAAATGTGGCATGAGCGGAGAACATATGCACCAAATTACAAAATGTGAAATTCAAAGTTCTCTATAGAAGTTTTAAGTTAAAAAAATTTCAAATAGTTGCGAGGAATTTTAACGAATGCAACTGCCCAACACTCATCAAATGGCCATTTGAGGAGGGTTGAATCCATCCATCAATATGAAGAGATCTATAAAAGCAAATAGGGACTTTGAAGAAGGGATCCTTGATTTTTCATAGCCAAATGTTGCCTAATTATTGAGCAAGGGCTTGAGAAGTTAGTGAGGGTTTCCCTTTTTTTTGTTTCAATATATTTTCATGCTTATATTTTTGCTAATATGATTTCATTGGTGGACCTTAATATACGGCACTGCACCATACTCTGATTATTACCGCTACACGCAATAACATCTTTGTTCTCTCTCGGCGGCTTACTATGGCCTTGTTGTGATCCTTTTACCCCATGAGAGGAATCTTGCAGTGTCTGAATCAATGTTTCTTCCTCTTTAACTCTATCTTGGGTACCAATCTTTCTACCCATCCCTTCTATCACCTTCTTTTGGAGTTGAGAGAAATGTAGAAATTCAACGAAAGCTAGAAGGGAGGGCTTGAAATCTATGTTACTAGAAGCCAGAAAGGGGAAACAAAATGAGAAATGACAACAAGACGAGAAATGGTGTTTGGAGATTTCACATTCAAGAAACGAGAAGAGAGAAAACAAGACAAATATGAAACATACAACCAAGCATTTGTTTCACATTCAAGAAACGAGGAGAGACAAAAACAAGAAAAATATGAAACATAAAACCAAGCATTCATCATTAATATTCTTGAATACTATGGTTCCTAGGTAGTCGATCATAGGCTTTAGTTGCTCACATTGGCCATTCCTTAATACTTATAGTGATTAACAAAGCTTCCATTTCTCACATAAGCCATTCTTGAATACCCATGTTTGATCCTCTAGGCTGGCAAATACAATAGCGAAGAAACACTTGGCACTGAATTCAAGTTTGATTTAGCCTTTGCATTTTCGAGATGAGTACATGATCCCACATACATTTTATATATTCTTGGATGTGTGATCCAGGTGGATATTGGTGGCCACCTGCCAAGTCCACATGGACCCCCACCATTGTCTTTCTCAGCATTTTCAGTTTCCTTAATTGTAGCACAACTTACTATTTTTAGCAGTTTTTCGGGTCCTGAACTTCCGGAGCCGTTTTGAGGCCCTAAACGACGTTTTTTGGGATTCCAGGGGCAACACGGGTCCATGGAACATGGACCGTGTTGCCGTTCCAACAATGATAGTTCTCGAATAGATCTTTCTAATGAGCTATTGTACGCGTCAAACGGAGATCGTATGCCAAAGTTACGACCCCGGGAAATTGATGTACCAATTTACCCAAAACGGGGCCCACAATTTGGCGTTTCATCTTCTAAGGGTCGGTTTTGGAATGTGAAGGGTTTTCCATTGTTTCTCAATAATAAATAGGCCTCGAGCCTCATTGTAA